>CM041778.1:186698499-186728690 GCA_023374045.1 Limonium bicolor | reverse complement strand
AACTATTCACCTAGTTAAACAAATACTTTTAAAGTTACAATATGTCACTTAGTGTTAAAAAATTCACAAAACATTCAAATACTATAAAATACAAAATATTTATATATAAATTCAGTTTTTTCTAAAAATTAGAAAATCTTAATCAATTAAAAAATGTTAAATATTTATAAATTATTCAATATCATAAAAAAGATATAGAATTTTGAAAACATAATTTATATCAATCTTTCTACTAATTTGTATCAATTAAGTACCTAATTGGTATCATTTATTTTTAAATTATATTTTTCTATATAATTTGAATTATTTATTGGATATAAATTAAATTATATTTTAACTAATATTGGAGAAATAATTTTTAAGATATTAGAATTTTTATAAAAATAAATTATATTCTATATTGCATATAAGTTTATGACATAATATTTTGGATATAACTGAAGTATTATGTCATAAAGTTACTACAAAATAGAATATCATTTTTTAAAATATTTTTTTCAATATTAGTGTATAATATAGTGTATAATATAATATAATTTTCTTAGAATAAATCATTCAAATTGGTAGAAAAATAATAATTCAAAAATAAATGGTACAATTATGGTAATTAATTGATACAAATTAGAGAAAAATTGGTATAAATTCTGTTTTAAAAAATTTCTATATCCTTTTTTATGGTATTGAATAATTTAAAACATCTAAAAATAGTTACTATTTTTCAAATTTTAAGATTTTAAATTTTTTAAAAATTTTCAGTTTATACATAAATATTATACTCCTCCGTCTGGAATTGACTGTCATGTTACTATTTGAACATGTTGTTTGACTTTAATATTTAACATATAAGATAAAGTAATTTTAAAAATTTTAATGTTGCATATGATTCCTTACATGATAAATTATACTCATATTACAAAATTTAGTTTTATAAAATTATTTTATCTTACTTAATATTGAAGTGGAAAAAACGTGACATAAAGCAAACAGGAAGGTCAATTCGGGACGGATGGAGTATATTTTTATACTATTTTGATTTTTTATGAAATTTTTAGCACTCAGGGCATATTGTGAACTTTAAAAGTATTTTGTAACTAATAAAAATATTTTTATCAATTTTCATTTTGGTCGATGGCTACAGTGACATTTCATGGACTTTTGTAAAAAGATAGTGATATTTCGTGATTTTTTTAGTGATATTTCATGAAATAGGCAAAAATATAGTGACTTCTCATGAAATTTCCCTTTTTTTAATCAGAATCATTGCTCTGTTTTTTACTTTGCCAACAAGGTATATACTTACCTTTTTTTCATTCTTTGGAAAGAGGTAGTATAGTTTGGGGCTATATCTAGAACTTGAAAGTCCATCTCTCAACTTGTATGGAGTAATCCACAGCTAGACAAATTTAGTGGCACTAGAGCTCTTTTTCAATTATTCTATTAGATATTGAACTAGCCAATTAACAAAAATATCTATGCATTAAGTCATTAACTACGTAATATGCCCCCTCAGTTACTGCATATATATATATATATATATATCTAAGAGTATTACACACTAATACGACATAACTGCTGCCTTCCAATCTCTTTCCATTTTCGTATTCTTCATCACTGATACGTAATTCAAGCGATGAAGAAGCACTGCTACTCGTCAGGCAGAAGCTTTTCCAGTATGAGCGCCAGCGCCACAGTTACTCAGCTGCTGGTCATCTTACTCACCGTGACATCTTCTACATCTCGTGTGGAAGCTCAGGTACAGCTTCCACCAGGGATTGAGGTTCCTGCTTTGTTCGCTTATGGGGACTCAGTTGCTGACACAGGCAACAATAACGACATAGTGACCGTTATCCCACGAGCTGATTACTTGCCGTACGGTAAAGACTTTATGGGAGGTAACATGCCCACCGGCAGGTTTAGCAATGGCAGGATCGCACCAGACCTCATAGGTGCATATCTAGATATTAGTGCACTTTATTCTGTTGATCAGATAGATGATAACTTATTAGCTTACATACAATAGTAGATGAATACAGCTAAGAAATATTTCACAGCTTAAGCCTTACTATTTTTTTTTAAGAAAAAAAATTGTATTCTAATTCGTTAATATAAAATTTCTACCATGTACATGTGTGAATCATCATGAGTTCTTTATATATTTTCAGCTGAGGCGCTTGGACTAAAAAGGTTCTTACCTCCTTACCTTGACTCAAACTTGACACCGGAGGAGCTTAAGACTGGAGTCAACTTTGCCTCGGCAGGATCCGGTTTTGATCCACTTACAGCCCAAGTACTAGTAAGTATATATACACACACTAATTAATTAAGTAATTATTTTATACAACCATTTGTAATCAAACTTGATTGCATTTTCTCTACAATATAAAAAAGTTCATTTTTATGTCCTATTTGTATTTTTTCTTATCACTTTACTTGTTTGTATTTTTTTTTTCAATGATCATGCTTTATTGCCTATGATTGTATTATATATGTATGTCGTTAATGATCACTCGTTTCCCTCCTAAATATTTATCATAGGTTGTTTTTACTACAAAACATTGTCAGTCTTTTTTAGTTGAGATAAGCTAATATTTATGATGTGCACGTTTTGTTTATAGCTAGCTTTAAAAGAAAGTTGTTGTTGTTCTCCGGGCGTAGAGTAAAGGCTTTGACCGTCTTCTTTCATTTCCATTTTGACATTATTTTCCTTTTTTTTTTATTCTTATGTTTTAAATTGAAATCCTTGGCGTGCACCTTCTTCCTTGGTACAATTGGTCATTAGCTCTGTTTATGTGCACCTAGGTTTTGAATTCATTATTACTTACACTTTCTTCTTTGACCATTCTCCTCAGTGTAATTAATCCTGCAAATTATTTGTGTTTTACTGAATTCCAACAAAGTAATTAACCCCATTCTTTTTGTTGCAAGTTGGCGATTCCCCTATCGAAGCAACTAGATTTGTTCAAGGAATACAAGGAGAGACTGAAATCCTTAGTGGGTGAAAACCAGACATCCTTCATAATAAGCAACGCCGTGTACTTTGTAACTGCGGGTAACACTGACATCACCATCTCCTACTTAGACACTTCACTCAGAAGACTCCAATACAATGACAGTTCTTATTCTGATTTCTTGGTCGACGAGGCTTCTGCCTTCATTAAGGTAATGAATAATTTCGATTTTGATCATGCTTACCTCTAGTTTAAAATATAGGGAGAAATAGTAAAGTTGATAAGATAACTTTGTTTTCAATCACACTTTTAATTCTAGATTAATTAATCAATGTGATAATTTGAAAGTAAAATGTCCCATGTGCATGATTAGGACCTGTATGAAGTTGGAGCGAGGAGATTTGCGGTGTTGGGTGGACTTCCGATCGGATGTTATCCTCTACAAAGAACCCTACCTAGTGGCGGACTGCCGACCGGATGTGTACTGCCTATACAGGACCTCCTAAGCGGCGGCAATCTGCCGATCGGATGTCTACTGGAAACCGTAGGCGACACATTGAGTCGAGAGTGTGCCGCTAACAACAATAGAGTAGCCCAAATGTTCAACTCTAAGCTCGCCAGAGAGGTCGAGGTTCTAAAGACCGAGCTTGCCAATTCTAGACCGATATTCTTGGACGTCTACAATACCACACTCGACATAATCAACAATCCCTCAAAATATGGTACGTATATGTTCTTTTTCTTATTATATAATAGACAATATGCCCTTCAATATTTGACACAGATAGTTTACACTTTTTTTTATAAAAAAAAAAAGCATACTACTTTTTTACTAAAATCATAAAAGTGTTTACTCTTACTATTATTATGATCAAATTAATTAGGAATTGAGGTGGTGAACAAGGGATGCTGCGGGACAGGATTGGTTGAGTTTTCCTTATTGTGCAACAAGCTTGTTCCAGTTTGTCCTAACCGTGATAAGTACTTGTTCTGGGATGGTGTTCATCTCACAGAAGCAGGATATGAGATCATTATAAACTCAGTCGTTGACGAACTCTCTACACAGATCGTCTAATAGAAAACTCACAACATATCTTAAAGTAACTTATCAACAAAAAAATATACTATATCTTACAACGATACTTACCAAGCCCTTATGGCTTAGTCGGTAAAGGAGTGGTATCCTCGAATCAAAGGTCCTGGGTTCAAAACTTACCCCACTTATATAAAAAAAGTAAAATTAACAATACTTATAATATATTTGATATCTTTAAGTTTATGTGTCTGCTAATCTCTTCCATCTCATGTACTAGTAACCTATGAACCTTTCGAATTTATAACATCTGTGTTCTATGTTTAGTTGTATAAGGTTGAATGTTTATCATGTATTCGTGGTTAGAAAACAAAGAAATATTAATAAAGATGGAGTAACTATACGAACGTTTGGTTTTTATTGCCCTTATAATGTCCGTTATTGACTTAAAACAAAATTGTTCGTTTAGGTTTCAAGATACTTTAATTGCCATAGCAAATTTATCATCTCTCATTATGTCGGCATGGATTTGGTGACCGAACCCAAATCTCCGTCGCGGACGGAAGATTTTGTTTTTTTATTTTTTTTGTTTTTTTATGCATAAGGAAAGGAGAGCTTATTTTGGTGACGTGCTTTTGAAGTCCGCGGTGAACTAGTTTGAAATGAAGCATTTCTATCTCCGTCGTATTTTACCTATTATTCTGATATCACGTATATAGTCATGAGTAATTTTGTATTCATTTTCTCTTGTTCAACTTTTGTATAACGTATATAATAATAACGGGTATACACTTTTTTTTTAATAGAAGTATAATGTTTATAATTTTTTCTAAACCCTAATTTATTTTAGGGTTTGGAGTCAAGGGTTAAACCCTAAACCACAAATTCTAAAAAGTTTTCTAAGTTGGTGATGACATTATAAAGTATAGAACGAGTTGTAAAAAAAAGATTACCCTATAAACCACTCCCTAAAAACTTCCCAGGGATAGTTAGTACGTCGAAGGCTTATTTTTATGGTGAAGGAACTCTAAACCACACATCATAAAAATATGTCGAGTCAGTGACGACATTATAAAGTATAGAATGAGTTAAAAGAAGACTGTCTTATAAACCACACACCCTAAAAATCATCTATGACAGTTAAAACGTCAAAGACTTATTTTATGGTTCATGGTGAAGGAACCCTAAAGCACAAACCCTAAAAATATATCATGTCAGTAGCAACATTAAAGAGTATATAATGAGTTAAACAAGATTACCCTATAAACCACACACCCTAAAAACAACAAAGATATATAACATTTAGATTCATATTTTTCATAATTGTGATGGAAACGATTTGTAGAAGGTTATGTACATGTTTCTCATCACAATGAGTATGTATATAATTTATCGTGGATACATAAAACCAAGGTTAAATGAATACGTAAGTTTGACTCCAACAATTCAGTTTATCGTTTCCAAACATTTTATATCCTTCATGTTTGTCAATCAGCTAACCTCTGTAACCTGATAAATCCTAAAAAAACGTTCTTATATACAATGATTCGATAAGAACGTTCAAAGGCAAATATTTTAAATAGTTAGTATAATCTTTTTTAAAATAGTAATCAAAGCGATTATAGAAGGTTGTGTATATGTTTCTAATTACTAATGGAGACGTTTATAATTATCTGGAAAAATAAAAACCAAAATTAAATTAATACACAAAATCGGCTTCAACAACTTAGTTAATCGTTTCTAAACGTTTATAGTCTTCATGTTTATCAACCAGCCAAGCTCTGTAAAATAAAAAAATTTAATAAAATATTCTTATGCATAATGATTCGATATGAAGAGCCAAAGGAAAAGTATAATAATTCGTGTTATGATGGAAACGATTATAGAAGTTTGTGTATATGTTTCCAATTACTGATGGAGACGTTTATAAATTATATGGATACATAAAAACCAAGATTAAATTAATACACAAAATCGACTCCAATAACTAGTTAATCGTTCCAAATGTTTAAAGTCTTCACGTTTATCAACCAGCCAAGCTCTGTAAAATAGAATAGTTAAATAAAATATTCTTATGCACAATGATTCGATATGAAGGGCCAAAGGAAAAGTATAACAATTCGTGTTATGATGGAAACGATTATAGAAGGTTGTGTATATGTTTTTAATTACTGATGGAAACGTTTATAAATTATTTGGATACATAAAAACCAAGATTAAATTAATACACAAAATCGACTCCAACAACTCAATTAATCATTTCCAAACGTTTATATTCTTTACGTTATCAACCAGCCAAGCTCTGTAAAATAAAAACATTAATAAAATATTATTATGCACAATGATTCGATATGAAGGGCCAAAGGAAAAGTATAACAATTCGTGTTATGATGGAAACGATTATAGAAGGTTGTGTATATGTTTCTAATTACTGATGGAGACGTTTATAAATAATCTAGATACATAAAAACCAAGATTAAATTAATACACAAAATCGACTCCAACAACTCAATTAATCATTTCCAAACGTTTATATTCTGCACGATATGAAGGGCCAAAGGAAAAGTATAACAATTCGTGTTATGATGGAAACGATTATAGAAGGTTGTGTATATGTTTCTAATTACTGATGGAGACGTTTATAAATTATCTGGATACGTAAAAACCAAGATTAAATTAATACACAAAATAGACTCCAACAACTCAATTAATCATTTCCAAACTTTTATATTCTGCATGATATGAAGGGCCAAAGGAAAAGTATAACAATTCGTGTTATGATGGAAACGATTATAGAAGGTTGTGTATATGTTTCTAATTACTGATGGAGACGTTTATAAATTATCTGGATACGTAAAAACCAATATTAAATTAATACAAAAAATTGACTCCAACAACTCAGTTAATCTTTCCAAATGTTTATAGTCTTCACGTTTATCAACCAGCCAAGCTCTGTAAAATAGAATAATTAAATAAAATATTCTTATGCACAATGATTCGATATGGAGGGCCAAAGGAAAAGTGTAACAATTCGTGTTATGATGGAAACGATTATAGAAGGTTGTGTATATGTTTTTAATTACTGATGGAAATGTTTAAAAATTATTTGGATACATAAAAACCAATATTAAATTAATACACAAAATCGGCTTCAACAACTCAGTTAATCTTTCCAAATGTTTATAGTCTTCACGTTTATCAATCAGCCAAACTTTGTAAAATAGAATAATTAAATAAAATATGCTCATGTTCAATGATTCGATATGAAGGGCCAAAGAAAAGTATAACTATTTGTTATGATGGAAACGATTATCAAAGGTTGTGTATATGTTTTTAATTACTGATGGAGACGTTTATAAATTATCTCGATGCATAAAAACCAAGATTAAACTAATACACAAAATCCACTCCAACACCTCAACTTATCTTTTCCAAACATTTATAACTTTGTAAACTAATAAATTGTAAGAGAATATTTTTATACACAATGATTCGATAAGAACGACTAAAAGAAAATATACATAATTGGTAGTGTCATCTTTTAAAAAAATAGTGATGCAAACAATTATACAATGTTGTTTATATGTGTCTAATCATTAGTTTAAATGTTTATAAATTATCGTGGATACGTAAGCTCAAGCTTAATGTATACATATTCCATCGTTTAAGGTTTATATATTTGGATATGAAGATTAAGGCTAAAATAAGATTTTTTTAGTTCAGTCTTTACCTAGTAATCTGATAGAACGAAACATATCTATAATTCACTAAATTTTATTTTTATAATTATCTTTTTTTATTTTATTTAATTTTTAGCTAATTATTTTTATTTAAATATATGAATTTATCACTTTTGCTTTGTATTACATTTTTAAGAAGACTTTTAAGTTTAATACTTTTTAAATAAATTATATGACATTTTTTAATTTATAAAAGGTTGCACATAATAAATTTTTTGTTTTATATGAGTTTAACTTCTTCTCAATAATATCATGATATTTATTTTGAATTGGTATTTATTTAATTTTTTGTATAGATGTGTAAAATATAAATATTAATATTAGATTAATAAAGTATTATTTAATAATCATATATAGGAACATAGTCATATGATTTATTATATAATTGGTGACTTATTTTATGACAATTATAAACAATTATATTATTATAGTATTGTAAAAAAACAAAGTTATAAACATAAGCTAATATACACAGCGACAATTATAAGCAATCAAATTTATTTGTGTGTATTGGCTGATAAAGAAACAAAGAAAGAAAGAGATGGGTAAGGTACGGAAAAAGCAGTTCCTGAATTAGACATGTATGACAAATAAAATAAGGTAATTGAATGGTTGAGATTAGAAGGAAAAAAAAAAGGAAAGGTGGGGATTGCATCCGTCTGGGACGGAAAATGAAGATCCGTCACGAAAGCCTCTACATTAGCCATCACTACTAGAAAACACGGTATTAGCGACGGCAATTCCGTCTCTAATCCGTCGCAAAAGTAAAGTGGTTTAGCGACGGATTAGAGACGGAATTGTCTGTCGCTAAATAAGTCATCGCTAATCCAAATCTACGTTGGATGATGTCATCCGTCGCTAATTAGGGACGAATTAGAGACGGAACTGTCCGTCGCTAATTCTATTTTAACGACGGAATTGAGATGGAATAAGTCCTACGCAAATTAGCGACGGATTTTTGCACTCTGCATACCACGGTTTAGCGATGGAAATTCCGTCGCTAAACATTTTTTTAAAAAAAATTATTTTTATTTATTTTCACCTATAGTCAAATCCCAAACAATAATATAGATTTTTATCCACCAGTAATACTCTAAACTAAGATCTACTCACAATATTTAAGAATAAAATGTTTTTGGAACAAAACAAATTTAAAATGATAGTTACATTCATACAATCAGCGTATCACATAAACCATGATTGTAGGATTTTGCTCGTCTTTCTAAAAAGATCAATATTAGACTAAAAACATATAGCTTTTTGATAATTGACTGATAACCGGTTAAAAGACAATATTGAGATTCAAAAGAATTTTTCTCACCAAGGGGATGCAATATAAAATTTTGAACAAAATAAAAACAATTCAACGCAAAATGACAAAATCCAAAATGGATTACAAGCGGGGTGGATCACAGTCCTTTGCTTCAGAGTGCGAAGATTTTCAAAACTTACGATCTTGTCACTCTTGGGAAGCTGGTATTGGGGTTACGCATTAGGATAATTCCTGAAGACATGAAGCACATTGGTGACGAGGGTTCCGAATGTGCAGATGTCGGGGGTATGACCTCGTCATTCGAGTTTTGCCCAGCGATCTAGAGAGCTTACACTTAGCTCCTTTAGAAAAAGGAGTAGATTTCGTATTTCACTTTGGAATCCCTTCTCTTTGCATCGAATATTACGCCTAAGGGTATGGGCAATATTTTGTAAAGAAATCTTTAGATGGGGAAAATGACAGCCAGAGTAGGATTGCGCGTTTAAGTTTCTGAAACTTCAGAAAACAAAACAACTTCAAGATTGATCCTGTCTATCGAGCTTGAATCCACAGAAGTGGGAAAACCGTTATTTGGGCAAATTGGTGAGCCCGCTCCAAAGAGTAAGGATCTATCATCTACTTGCGGATTTAATGCAAAATCTGGAGAGCTGTCTAATGGGGGCTAGAAATAAGCAAATAAATTCCAGGGAAATAATTAATCCATTCATCTGTTTCTTGGTGTTGCTGTGGAGAGGGGCACGATTTTCTGGGACTATCACCTGCCATTTGGGAATTACACCCCATAGTAATAGAAATAATGCAGATTTAATGTTTGTAGAGAATTTGTAAAAAAAAATGATAGTATTGAATTTTGTTTTTAGGGTTCTTCAAGAACCATAAGAGAATTTTTACAAAACTTCTTGAGTAACGAGCTATAACAACCGATGGCGCTTAAAAACTGTCGATTTGACAAAAGGCGCAGTTTCTTTATTGATCGATTGAGAAAGGAAAATGTGTTGACGAGAGTGATGTCGCTCCCTCCCGTACGCTCCCTTCTCTCTCCTAAACCCCTCACCCTTCACACCCAAACACCCATTGCACCACCATGCCGCCACCACCCAACCTCTCCTTCTCCTACCTCCAGTCAACCACCCTTCTCCGCCTCAACAGTTTACATCAAACGTCTGCCCTGTCCCGTTTACACCATCTCCACCACAGAACAATGCACCCGACTGAAACCGCATCATAACACTAGTCTCACCACCGACACTGAAACCTCCGCACCACCACCTCCACACTGTTTCGCCTCCGTTTAGCCCTCCAGTAGTCTCGCTCAAATCACCCTGTCCCTCTCAGACCAACTCATTATACTAGATAGCCCCTCTTTTCCCAAATGAATCCTGATGCAACTCATCCATGCTCCCCGCTTCAGGCAGATCGCAAACCTACCCCAGGAGCGACTGTCTTTATTGACAACATCCACCCAACAACCAGATATGGCACCATCTGGAAACTGTTTGACAAGTTTGGGCAACTCGTGGGCATTAGAATTCCCAAAGCTCCACGCATTCGTACCAAAACTAGATATGGTTTCGTTGAATATAAGCACAAGGCAGATGCGGATCGAGCTATTCTCGAAACTAATGGGACTACGGTTGACGGACATAAACTTCAAACCCAAACAGCCATCCGGCGACGCCATAACCCGGACTTTCAACCGTACAGATGGGCTTCAAAATCTCAAGCACCCCCAACAAACACGAATCAGCAAACGCCACTATCACCACTGCGCATCAATCCACACACTAGAAGCGACATGCTTTCTCAAGGTTTTATAAGTCTGGAACCCAGTCTGACGATGGGAGAAAGGCTAACGAGAGGTATTGTCATCTCCTTACCATCTCAAACCAGTCTAAAAGATCTTAAATCCAGACTACAAACCTGGGATCTCAACACAGAATCAATCACCTGCCTATCCCCCAACAAGTTTGTGGCGATTTTTCCTACTCATGAGGAAGCAGAAAATTTTCTGCTGTCAAACTCGGGGGAAGACCTTGGATGGGTCAAACGAACCTGGCGCCATGAAGATCAACTCTCCAGCCGATCAACATCTATAGCCATCAGGGGGCTACCGCTCCAAGTCTGGTCCGAAAATGCCATCCGACTAGTTACCAAGCATCTTGGAGAGGTAACTGCTATCTCTAGTGACATGCTCCATCTCCCTGAGTTTGTGGAGGCTCTCACAGAAATCGAAACCAAGAAGATGTCGAATATTAACAAGGAAGTTATGGTTGAAGTTGAGGTCAAACATATAATATTGGCATCTTTGAATATCCACCCCGCTCGCCGGAGCTCCAGACAAAAATTTCTCCTCCGTAGCCGCTTTACGACGACAATCAGCAGATAATCCAAACGGCATCGTCGTGTTCTGCCCCTCCATCAAAACGACGGCTTGATTTTTCTGTCTTGTCGGATGAAACGATGCGCTCCAGTATAGTCGTACAGCCCAACCCATTTATTTTCCCAGGCTGCATTATTCACGTAGGGAACAGTTTTTTAGGTAGTGGGACTTTTATTTCGATTAAAGACAAACAGTTTTTTATTCATATTGGTATTCCACCCCAGATCTCTCCTTTCCTAGAGCCAGGCCTCCTGCACGCCGTTGGAAACCGCCTAGATTTTTTAAACCCAACAGATAAAGCGGCAGTGCTTCTCGAGGTGGGCCGACTCTTTTTTTCTACTCCTTCAGCTAAAACTCCCCGTTTTCTCGGTAATTATCTACCCCCCTCTCTTCCCTCTTCCCAAAGCGAGGAACAAAATCATTCCCCCTCGCCTCCTCTCTCTCAAAATCCGGCAAAAGCATTGACAACTTCCCACTTTAGCCCCACCTTCTCCTCTCCCTCAGCCTCTCTATCCCCCTCACAAAAACCCATCGACAAACTACTATCTCTGCCTCTTTCTCCCCTGATTACCGCAACTCAATTGTCTTCCACCGAAAATATAACCCCTTCTAATTCCCACATCAGCGCACCCGGCTCCCTTCCCTTCGGATCGCCGGGTTCCCCCCCACTCCTATCTCTTTCCCCGCTTCCCAACTCCGGGTATTAATTTGGCAGTGGTTTTTTCTCCCGATAGTTTGTCAACTAGTTTTGGTCTTTCTTCGTCTAATATTACCTCTCCCTCCTCTCCCCCTAGTCCCTCTCTTGTTGAAGCTCAAGCCTGCCATGATTTTGGCCGTAGACTTGGCTGTCATTATCCTCAGCCAGAAACTTCCTTGCAAAATTTTAGGCATATCCTTAAGCGTAACAATCAAGCCCGGGATAAGCCAGCTACTAAGCAATTTGCGAGACCATCTCCACTGACAAAAGGCGGCTCTTGCAAACTCTCCCGACCGATGACCAAAGCTAGAGTGAAAAATTCACACCCCCGTCATCAACATATTCGAAACTCACGGCATTAGATGACGTAGGCCTCGGCAGCGAATCCAGGACGTATGAATCCGTTTATCCCAAAGGATTTACTGCGAGATCCAAGTTTTGACGGTGCCCAAGAGACTGTTTCCTTCGATCGTGAAGTTTGTGTAGCGGAGATCTTTCTTACAATGAAACTGTGATGAACAGGATATTGGATCACTTAGCAACATGGCTGCCCAAAATGCCAACGCATTAGTATCGAGCATTCCAGTACGTGGTTCAAGAATAATTCCTTACTTCTTCATACGTTGTATTCTTTTGTTGTTTTCTTTCCTTGCTGTTTTTATTTCTTTTGCTTTACACTTTGCGGGAAGGGCTTTTAAGCCATAGTACTGCTTTGTACCTGGTTTTTACCAGATAATTATCAAAAAAAAGAAAGGAAAATGTGTTAGCTTCTTGCTCTTTTGATACAAATGATGATTCTGTATCTCTAAGTTAGAAGGGGGAAGACTAAAGAAACAGGTAGAAAAGGAGACGAGGTTAAGTTGGTTCAATGGAACCAGGTCTGATATGTAAAAGTAAAAAATTACATTGTTGTCCTAACTAGTTACATTCTAGGTACATCAAATCAGATAATCCTAGAAGTACAAACTAGAAAGAGTAAACAATGTTACATTATACTCTAATACCCCCCCCCCCAAAAAAAAAACAATACATCTTTGCATTATCTTTTTGTACTGCAATGCAGCTGCTGATAAACTTGTTTCATCCATGATCAACATGTTCCTACAATTGAGGGGAAATGGGAACATATCGTACTTGTATAAGACCTTCTTGTAGTTTTTCATGCACAAAATGATAATCTAGTTCAATGTGTTTTGTGCATTCATGGGAAACAGGGTTTTTAGGTATGTGTATAGCCGCCAAATTGTCACAGTTTAGTGGGAAAGATGTGATGTTATCCAAGCCTATTTCTGCAAGTAATCTACTTTACTAGCTTAACTCATAGGTTACCTAACGCATGACTCTATACTCTGCTTCAGTAGAGGATAGGGAAACTAGAACTTGTTTCTTAGATTTCCAGCTTAAAGGAGACCCACTTAAGAGAATATAGTCACCTGATATGGATTTTCTTGTGATTGGGCATGAAGCTCAATCTGAATCACAGTATGCTAGCAGGTCATAATTGTTATTATTGTTAAAAAATGGACCAAAACCTGGTGTGCCCTTTATGTAGGATAAGGTATGATATGCTACCTTCAAGTGTTTTGTTGTAGGAGACTGAAGGAACTGGCTAAGATATTGGACAACTTAGGCTACATCGGGCCTTGTGTTAACGAGAAAATTCAATTTTTCCCACTAAGCATCTGTAAATGGTATGGTTCAATCCCTGAGTGGGCAGAAAAGGAGATTTAACTTCTCAAAGCAGACAATGAATGGACCCGTTAGGACAATGCTGATTTACAGGAAACAATGTGATACTCTTGATAGGAGGTTAAATATCATTAACCTAGAAAAACCGACGTGGTATACAGGGAAAGTAAGGCTACATGAAATTGTCAAGAAGCCAAATCAAAATAGACGTGGATTAGGGTTTCGTGGGGTAGAAACTAATCTCAAACCTCAAAGACAATATAGACAGAGTAGATCTACATCAAGTAAGAATCCTGCATCATCCAATAAACCAATAGAGTGTAGTTACTATCACAATCTTGGTCATCACATAAATTCATGTTTCAAATTACAGCAGAAAATGCTAGAATTGCCAATTCTCGTACTGTTAAATATGCCACTATGTACTCACGTCGACCCAAACAGCAATGGGTCCCTAAACGTTACTAACTTATCATTGTTTCTGTGTTTCAGGATGATGCTGACGGAAATAACCTATGGCTTATGGACAGCGGATGTTCCCGTCACATGACTGGAGATCACACACTATTTCGAGAATTAGAAGGTTTACATGGTGGTTTTATAACATTCGATAACAACGAAAAGGGAAGAATCATTGTCGTAGGCACTGTGGGCAATAATACTGGTGTTGAAGATGTAGTTTTAGTAGATAGATTGGAGCATAATCTACTGGGTGTATCACAAGTTTGTGACAAAGGACCATCCTCTGTTACTTTCGATTCCTATGTATTTATTGTCATGGATATTCCTTCTGGTACTCCTCTACTAAAAGGACATCGAAGAGGTAATCTTTATTTGGTAGATGTTGATGAACAGGATCTGGATGCTACATGTTTATCTGCCTCTACAGACGGTGCTAATCTGTGGAATCAGCGACTAGGTCATGCTCATTCAAGGCTGATCAATAAGCTTCGCACTTAACTCCTTGTTGAAGGTCTTCCCTCCTCTGTTCTTCATGATGATAGTCCATGTAGAGCATGCTTACTGAATAAGCAAACCAGATCACCTCATTCTCCAAAGTCTTTTGTGTCCACATCTGCTGTTTTGGAGCTTGTACATATGGATTTGGTAGGTCCTATGCGTATGATGACTCGAGCTGGTAAACAATACATTTTTGTTATCGTGGATGACTACTCTCGTTACACTTGGATTTTCCTGCTTCACAGCAAATCATATACATTCGATCTGTTCAAAGGTTTCTACATTCAAATACAACGTCAACTAGCATTGTCTCTTCACACCATCAGGTCTGATAATGGTACTGAATTCGTTAATCAACAATTTCGTCAGTTTTGCACTGATCAAGGTATTACTCATACCTTTTCCGCTCCTAGAACTCCACAGCAAAAAGTGGAGTTGAAAGAAAGAATCGAACCCTGGTGGAAATGGCGTGTACTATGCTAAATGCTAGTAGATTAGCACCTAGCTTTTGGGGTGAAGCAGTTAATACGGCATGTTATATTCTCAACAGAGCGTTTATCAGACCTATTCAAAACCAAGCCCCATATCAGCTAGTCAAAGGCAGACCACCATCTATTCGACACTTTAAAGTTTTTAGCTGTCGATGCTTCATTCTTCACAATGGCAAACAGAATAATGGAAAGTTTGATACAAGGGGAGATGAAGGAGTCTTTTTGGGTTATTTAGCTACCCGTAAAGCGTACCGAGTACTGAATAAACGCACACTTATTGTAGAGGAGTCTATCTATGTTCGATTTGATGAAACCAATTTTGGATTCCGTCATCCCCAAAATATTGGGTCCGAACTGAGTGTTGTTGATTCTGATTCTGATTCAACATTACCATCTCCTCAACTTTCCTCAGAAACTCCACAGACAGGGAATTCCAATTCTACATCTTTGCCTTCCACTTCGTCTGATTCTCCTGATAGTTCTCCTATGTAGGTCGAATCCACTAGTCAGTCTGATTCTGTAACTGAGTCTGGCAATATTCAAAGAACTCCATCAACTGATGATAATGCACCTCCTATCGTCTCATCTCGACGTGCTCCTGGAGTAACATTGGATAATCTCCTTTCAGACTTGCACTCAGGATGAGTCACTCGTAATTCACTCCGTAACTATTGTGCTCATGAAGGGTTTCTCTCCAGTATTGAACCCCACAATATTAAAGAAGCCCTCACAGATGATGATTGGTTTCAGGCTATACAGGAGGAACTTAATGAATTTGCTCACAATGATGTCTGGACTTTAGTTCCTCGACCTAGCCACAAGGAAGTCATTGGGACTCGATGGGTCTATCGTAACAAACTCGATGCAGATGGTCTTGTTGCACCAACAAGGCAAGATTAGAAGTTCAAGGTTACAATCAACGAGAGGGTATTGACTACGACGAGACTTATGCACCTGTTGCTAGTTTAGAGGCTATTCGAATGTTGGTCGCCTTTGGTGCACACAAGGCATTTCCTTTATACCAAATGGATGTCAAATGTGCTTTCTTGAATGGCTACAATGATAAGAAAGTATACATGGCGCAACCACTAGGTTTTGCTGATCAGTCTAGACCGGATGATGTCTACCTACTCAAGAAGTCCATTTATGGGTCAAAACAAGATCCTCGAGTCTGGTATGCACGTCTTACTTCTTACTTACTTCAACAAGGTTTCTCTCGTGGTCAGGTGGATAGTACTCTCTTCTTAAAATTCCATGGCTCTGGCATTCTTTTAGTAAAAATCTATGTGGATGACATACTGTTTGGGTCCTCTTGCCCACGGTTGTCTAAATCTTTTGAGACTGTGATGACTAACGAGTTTTCTATGAGTAGTATGGGAGAACTCACATTTTTCCTAGGCTTACAGATTCGTCAGACCAAGACTCATACTTTTGTCTGGCAAGGGAAGTATGCTATGAATTGATTACTAAGTTTGGCTTTGACTCTGCAAAGGTTTTATCTACTCCAATTTCCAGTGTCATCAAACTTGGTTCTAAGACTCATGCTGAACGCACTGATTGCACATAGTATCGAGCTATGATTGGGTCGTTAATATATCTTACTGCAAGCAGGCTAGATCTCCTCTACAGTGTTTGTTATTGTGCACGATTCCAAGCCGATCCTCGTGTTCCTCACCTTCAAGCAGTGAAACGCATTTTTCGCTATTTGAAGGGTACCTACCACTAATCTGGGTCTGGTTTATAATGTTGGGTCCTCCTTCAATCTTCAAGCTTATACTGATGCTGACTTTGGAGGATCCTTAACTGATCGGAAAAGCACAACTGGTTGCGCACAGTTGTTGGGTACAAGTCTGGTATCCTGGTTTTCCAAGAAGCAATCTTCTGTTGCTTTATGCACTACTGAGGCTAAATATATTGTTGCTGCTGCTGCTTGTTGTGCACAAGTTCTCTAACTTCAATTTCAACTTGCTGATTATGGAATGCCACAATCTCCTGTTCCAATTTACTGCGATAACCAATCAATAATTGCTCTATCCTAGAATTCGGTGCAACACTCGCGTACCAAACATATCGAGATTCATCATCCCTTCCTTCGAGATCAGGTGGAAAAAGGAACAGTTGAACTATTACATTGTTCTTCTGATCAACAATTGACAAATATTTTTACAAAGCCTATTCCTCGAGAAATTTTCGCTCGCCTAAGTCTAGCACTGGGCATGGTTAATGTCGATTAAGATCCATTTCTTTTATTTTATGTGTTTTTTCTCTATTTGCGTTTGCACAAACTTGGTACTAGCGATGAGTGGAGCATGTCTATCTTATTTTCCCTACAAAAGTTAGGATTCCTATGGTTTATGTAGAACACATAATGGCTGATCTGGATCAAGGTTATAGTAGGAACATTTTTCAGATTGTTATATCTCCGATTTCAGTTCCATGTTTCTGTTATTTTATACAAAAAAAAAACATTTCACGTCTTCCTCAATTGACGACCACTTTTATTACCCATTTCCACACGTTTTGTCAGACCACTACTCTTGTGCTTGTCTACACACCCTCTCCTATTTTGCGTTCGCTCTCTTGCTTGCCATTCCCGCCTGTTCATCTTCGCCATTATTCCTTTTTGTGCTCCTGCCGCCATGGAAATCGTCCTTTATGACCCTGCATTTGCTTACCGTCAACTTCTTACTCTTTCTTTTCCACATTTTCTTGTTCTACCTGATACACCACGAATTACCATCGACTTTAGCCTTCTCCCTGAACAACCAGAATTTCACACTCCGTTGGACATCATTCATCCACCACTTCTGCTACCTACAATACCACCTCCTCTTGTTACACCCTCCAAGAAATGCACTGATGATTTTCCTCCTTGTGAGGTTCCGTTTGTCGATTCACCGCCTCCTTCTGATTCATCACCAGTTTCTTCGCCTCTATCCACTCCACAATGAAACCCTAGAAAATGAGCTTCACCTTCTGTTGCCGCCTCTCTTTGACGTCGTTAATCCCTTCAACCACGTTGTCCTCAACCCAAACAACCACCAACCACTCTGTCGCACCCTGACTATGTATCTGATGATGATAAACCCTTGTCAGTGCTACGCCAACGCAAGCGTCAAGCTACTACAGTACCAACTGCTTCTACATCAAAGCGACAACGTTGTGCCCCTCCGGTGCATTCTCCCTCTTTGAAGGTCTCGAGCTCTTCTTCAGATGCATCAACGACAAATTCAGACTGGTCAGGTTATGTATTCCCTTGTTACCCTGCTTTAAATAGGAAATCCAAAATGCACACATTGTTGTGGGGAAAAGGGTAAACTCTGCCTGGCTCCGTAAAAATCGGCTTTCAAATATTGCTAGTTGTCTTTCAGCACAAGGTTGGACTACTGTTTTTGCAAAGAGTACTCATATATAATGGGAGGCTGTTAAGGAATTTTACAAGAATCTGCATTTTGAAGATGAGTATCTTGCTAGGTCTTCGGTGAAAGGTGTTGCTATAGAACTCAATCCCGAACTTCTCCGTATGATTTTGGGTGTACCTACTGAGGGAGTTAAAACTTTTTCCAGAGAAGTTAATACTTTTGCTCCAAATCAGAAAGATGAAGATCTTTTCAGCTTCTTTGGTGTGGAACCGGACACAAAGAAGATTCGGTCTGATCCGCAACGCATGTTGATGTTTTGGTCGCTTGCTCCATATCATTGTATACCAAGGGTTGCTCCACGAAATGATCAATGCGGAACAGTTACTTTCTTGGACATTTGCTTGATGTGGTGTTTGATCCAGAAGTATCCTATTAGTTTGCCACCCTTTATCTTATTCCACATCCATCATGCTATAACTCAATGCACCTCGTCTCTCCCTTATGCCACCTAGCTCACAAAGGTGTTCGAGTACTACTCGGTGGATCTTTCTGATGACTCCGCCAAGGAACTGGATCATAATCATGAGCTTTCAAAGACAACCCTTTCCAAGACGGGTCTTGGATTGGCTGGGAATCAGTGGATTGTCAAACAGCCTCCAAAGATTGTTTCGAATGTTGTAGAAACTCTCGGGTCTATTTCACAGCAGTTGCAGGAGATTTTGGCTCTGCTTAAGAATGCTGACACCCGCTTGGCTAATCTGGAGGATCAGTTGGGGGTGTGACTTAATTTGTTCCAAATTCCTTTTTTCTTTCCCCTTGGGGTACAAGACTACCTAGACTCATTTAGTTTTCTCCTGTTCTGCTTTTCACATCAAGACTTCTGAGTTCTTTTGATTTATCATCCGTACCGTTTCCTGTCTTTACTTTCCCTCGGTCATGATGTGGTACTTTCTGAACTGTTTTCCTGCAATTAACCTTGTATAAAATGTTGTTGCGTGTTCTATTATCTACCAGTTTACATTTCATGAGATCATTAACGATAATACCATTTTTGATTGCACAAAAGGGGGAAAACATGGTGAATATGAGACTCTCGGTCATTGATCATATTAACTTTTTCCTGTCAGTTTTGTTTCAGGGGGAATCTGTACTTCAGGGGGAATATAGTCTATAGGGTTCTTTGATTCACCATGCATGATTTGCACACATCAAAAAAGGGGGAAACTGTAAATGTATGTACTTTATACATTTGAGGTTTTTGATGTGTGACAAACAAAACCCCTCTTGGTCAGGCTTACACTCAGCAATGCTCTATTTACTCAAAGTACTGCATCACAAAATGAGCAACTACTTCGGATGTTTTTGCTCCAACAGAATAACAGAGCGCTGGCGTTATCTGCTCACTGAGAGTGGTTAAGATATGATTCACACACTTCGCTACTTAGGGATTAGTTACATGAGCATTAGTGTATATTTATAGGGATTCGTTTAAGTAGGTTAAGATATTTTAATTATTAGTTGTATATAAACGTGTATAGATTATCAGATACGGGTGGGTTTTTAGGGCATCAAAAACGCTGATAACCTATACGGCAACTCACCCTTGAATACGATAGAGATAGTTTCGTTGCCTTTGAGTTTGAGTTGTATACGATTGATCTAGGGTGCTAGATCAGAGTGTGATTGTTCAAAGTGTTGATCAGATCAGGTGAGGAGTTTTTCATACTATTAATGAGAATTAGTCATTGAGTTTTCTTCTATCTGTTTGTTGCGTATTCTCCCGTTCTTGCATCCTTGCTCAGATCTGGACTGAGCATTCTGGGTAATCGATTTACGAACTTACACAAAACACATTTATTAATAGAAATGTTTATATGATCCATTCAAACAAATTTGGACATTACTCCCGACAACTTGAAATTGCCTAAACCTGATCGATATTGAAAACCTCATATCCATTCGGTTGCCCAATCATCTACTCTAGCTACTTCAAAATCATTCCATAAGTAAAGCAGCTGAGGATTGAGAATTAATTTGTGTTTGCGTGCACTCTGTCGAATTAGAAATCAATGAAAATGCCGCTGACACCATTGATCAGATGTTCATTACATAAAAATTTGTACATTAATTTGTTTAACAAACTTTTAGAAGTTTCCCATCAGAATCTGTTCAAGAGTCTGGTTCAAAGCGGAGTTAAAGATGATCCTGTAACCTGTTTCCGTGGGATGGTAACTATCCCAGAACATGTAGTTTGTTACATTGGAACAAAGCGGAGTAAATCTGTTGCAGAGCACCGTCACTTCAATAAGTCCTGAACCACAGCATCCTTTATCCACCACCTCAAGCCCTAATATATAATAGTAATAGGAAGTTTGTTAAACAAGATTTGCCTGCAGACTGGGTTTGTAATGAGTTAATTAGCAGTTCAGTTATAGTATTTGTTGATTAATTACCGTATTTGTGGGGATTATCGATCATATCCATCATGATATTGTAGATGTCAATGTAGATCACCATAGCACCTGAAAGGTGAGACGTTCTGAGAAGCCGGATTTGATTAGAAAGCTTGGAGTTGAAGAGCTGAGCTACTTGGTTGTAGTTAGCTGCGCACTGTCGTCCTAATCCTCCAGCTATGGTTCTCTGTGACGGGACACACCCGATTGGCGGCGCACCAACTACACCAAATCTTCTTGCTCCTAGCCCGTACAGTTCCTAGCTCATTAATTATAATAACACAGATTGTAATTAATTAGTGCTTAATTTATTATTAATAAAAAGTGTATACGAGATACAAAAAAGTGGTATGTAACGCGTCATGCAAAATATAAAATAAGAATCTACTGAGTTATTAATTAGATACCTGAAGAAATGAAGAAGCTGCGTTGAGCATGAGATCAGTGTAGGAATTGTAGTCGTATTGTTTTCTTATGAAGGGAGTATCGAAGTAGGTGTTGGCTATGTCATCGCTACCAGCAACTATTAAGAAGATACTGTTGTTGAGTATGAAGGTTGTCTGGTTATCTCCAACCATTGATCTTAGTCTACGCACGTATTGGGTGAACAGATTTAGTTGTTCTGTCAATGGAATAGCCATCTGGGATATATGTTTTTCTTACTATTAGTTCATTTATTATGTGACAAAAAATTTGACTATAATATGATATATACAATGTAAAGTTGTAACATTAATATTAATTAATTAACAAGTGTACTGTTACTTACTGCTACTGTGGAAGTAAGTGGATCAAAACCGGCAGCAGCGGAAGCAAAGCTGACTCCAGTTAAGAGCTCCTCCGGTCTCAGTTTCGGGTCTAGGTAAGCTGGTATGTAGTCTTTAATTCCAAGCTCAGCAGCTGATCAAAGAAGGAATATTGAATCACTCGTATTTCGATTAAGTTCAAGGAATATATGTAGTCTTACTTATTGACTCTTTATCTCGCGTGTTCTTGTCTGTTACTGTTCTTTTTGTATTTTTTTTTGTTATGCTGGTGTCTTTGTAACTTGGCAAATGCTTCTTCTTGAAGCGTACATTGCCACAAACTGCCTTTGACAGTAAATTATCAAAAAAAAAAACATGTACCTATGAGGTCAGTTGGGAGCCTGCCGTTACTGAACCTGCCGGTTGGCCTATTGCCGTCCTTGAAGTCTTTACCGTAGGGCGGGTAGTTGGCTTTGGCGATGGTCAGACGGTTGTTGTTATTGCCTGGGTCAATTATGGAGTCACCGAAAGCTAGTAAAGCTGGAACCACAGTCCCGGTGGGAGAGTCACTAGAGACTCCACGTAAGCTGTTGTCCATGTCATCACTGTGAGTAACAACAGGGTGAATTTACTGGACACGTCAACGACCGAGTAGTAACTCTTCATATCTGATGATCGAGTTTTGTATTAATGGCAAGGCGCCTTGTAGTGATCGATCAAGGCTGTGTCGTCGTATTATTGTACGTTATATAGAGGTTGCAATGAGCGACGTCGTACGTTTGTAACTTTATGTCATGTAGTCCATGTTATATATGATAAAGAGTATACTTTATTTTTTTGAGTAATCTAGATCAATCATATATATAATATATATTTCAATTTCTCAGTGTGCGTGGGCGAAAGACTAGCTATGGCAGAAGGCTTAAAAGAAAAAGAAGACCATCATGCGTCGTGAACTTCGTGATCACATAAAGAGAAACACTCAACACTGATACATGAAGAAACGAGTCAAGTTTCTTTACCGTTATAACCAACTTCGACTATCCCTTTTTTTTTTTTTTCTTTTTCTTTATGATTCTGTAACCACTTACATGCATGAGGTTGCCAACTAAGTAGCAGTATTGGAATTAACTAAGTCAATACTTTCCTCCTTTTGTGATGAAACTGATGACAAATATGCAGTGATGTTTAATCCTGTTCCAATTCTTAAGACTTAGCTTATCTGATGTTTAAATTTCATGTGATTATTTTCTTTCTAGTTTGTCTCTCGAGACCTTCATTGCAGCTGGTTGATTTGATGGTCAATTTGTTTGCCAAAAGTATACTTCTTTTATATGATGTTACTAGCATGATTGATTATCAAAGAACTCTAAATGAACCATAAATGTTCATAACTTTTACTTTATAAAGTTTTTCGTTTAAATGGTTTGATACCATTCAAAGAGTTTTGATAAAACAAAAATTCTTTTGGGGCGCTCGCCTGGGTCGGTCGAATCCAGTAGCTTCCGAGCGACCCACCTGAGGAAGTTGTCTGGGTCGATCGAGTCCCGTTACTCCTGTAGCTTCCAGAAAAAGTCTGACCGACGGTTCTGCGGGGAGATCAATCTTCAAAATGCTTTATCTTCTTCATTTTAGCTTTGATTTTGGATCCGTTTGCGCCCACACATTCCTCTATTCATCTACTTTGCTTCTAGTTATGTTATTCCTTCTATTTAAATATAACTTTTTAGAAACACCAATAAAACACAAAACTAGAGAAAAACTAGCTAAAGTGAAGCAATGAGCATGAAAAGTATTGATAAAACATATGAAATGCATCCCTAAAACATGCGCATTTGGACACTCATCACTTTCCCCCGCACTCTCAGCAAATCTCAAGTTATAGAGGTGTTTAGGCACGTCACGGATATGTACCCAACTTGGAATCCACATGAACTCGTAATTTTCGATGGCCGCTCCAAGTTCAAGGCGCTGAATCGCAAGTAGTGATCCATCGATAAGCCAAGGTCCTTGAAGAATGACAACATGATGGGCTGAGATTGTTCAAACTCAATCATGAAGCAACATATACCGGTTTTGTAGAGTCGAAACCCTTCAAACACGCCTCACAAGGCTGAAAGAACCGCGCACATCATAGATGGGCTTACATCATCATGAGCAAAATTTTTTGCAACTAAACAACGCTCAAAGGCCAGAAATGGAGTGATCATTTCCATAAGACCTATGACAACCATGAGTAGAAGGGAGGGAAGTGAGTTTTGGGAGCAAAGATAGGGGAAGCAAGAGTGATTGAGGTGGCTTAAAGAGGAGGAATTAGCAAGAGATCTGCAAAGGTGCGGGAGAAAACTCATGAAGCAGAGAAGATATAAAGGTCTGCATGTGTGTAGGTCTTAGGTGATGTGGGAATGATGCGAAAGTGGACAAAATTCATCATTACCGTAACAGGATTCACGAGGAGTGGGCGGCAATGGGAGAAGACGAGGTGACGGTGGAGTATTGAGCACGAAAATCTCACGGAGGCACTCATTACCTAAGATTTCCGATGAGATTCTTCCTATTGACACAAGGCAAACGTAGGGAAAGCTGGAGATGTCAAGGGCACTGCTCATGCTAGAGGGAGAAAACTCAATGGTTTTTTTATCTTAAAGATATTTAAGTAGTTCACATTGTATAATAATTGATGTTAACTATTGAAGAATGTACATCTTATTATAGTTTTTGTGACATATGTTTTTGATTCCCCATGATTTAGGTAGAGAATCAATGTTGTACTATAATATTAATGATATGGGACTCACTGATAAAAATTATCTGCCAGCAAGGTCAACCGAGAAAACTGAACCAAACTAAGATAAATCGATTTAAACGTAACTGTAAAGGAATCAGATTTTAGAAAATCAACGGTTAACCAAATCCGGTTCACCCACTACAAGAAAAGCGTCATTTTAGTGACGGAAATTCCGTAGGTGAAAGTCAATATTCTGATGGTAAAAGGTATCACTGACGGAATTTTCCGTCGGAAAATTTCATGGCAAGAAGTCGCGTCGTTATTAGTTTTCCATCAGAGAAACTTATTCCGTCGCTGAAAAATATATCACTGACGGAAAATGTTTTATTGCTGTAAATATTTTACCGACAGATTTTTCCGTTTCAAGAAAGTCATTTGCTACAGATGCTTTCTGTAGGTAATTCTTTTAGTGACGGAACATTTCCGTTGGTAAGATGTTTAACGACTCGATTTTATTAATTTACATAACAATCTGTGACAGAAATTTCTTTTGCTAAAACCAACACCTACGAAATATTCTGTTGCTAAATACTTCACCCACGGTATTTTTCACTCAATTAGACTGTTGCATAACAATCTGTGACAGATATTTCTGTTGCTAAAATTAACACCTTCGGAATTTTCTGTTGCTAAAACCAACACCTACGGAATTTTCTGTTGCTAAATACTTTAGCCACGGTATTTTTCACTCAGTAGACTGTTGTTTCCGTTACTGAAGACTATTTTCCAACAGAAGAAGAAATGTTTCCTGTAGCAAATATACAAACTTCAACCTAAAAATCAGTTGCAATAATGCACAATTATGTGCTCTATACACACACTGTTACAACAATATCTATCAAACATATATAACAAAAATAACATCGACCATAGAATGTAGATCGAATGTCTTTACACATTCATAGACTTTGTGTACTGGTCATATATATTATCCAAGTAAAAAAGGCTTCAAACTTAGCAAAAAGTTTTGTTCTAATATATATATAAGTCGGGTAACAGCTATAAACTTCCTTACATTCTTATAGTCGTCACAAAAAACGTTCAAAAGGGAACAAAATACTAGTTGTTCTGCATAGTAACCAAGACCTTTGTAGTTCTCCTAGCCTTCAAAGCTATATGAACACTGCATGCCCAAAAACGAAATATATGTATTAGTACTAAAATAGAAGACAATCATATTGAAATTAAAATACTCATATCTTATACAAGATGAAACATTGAACATTTGTTCATTTTTCATCTTTCTCAGAGGTACAAACATAAAATTAAGAGAAGATGAAGAGAGATGCAGCAAACATGTATGTTCCTTGTAAACCAGTTTAGGTTCCAAAACTACCAAGAAATACAGCACACATGTATGTTCCTTGTACACCAGTTTAGCTTGCAAAAAACCAAGAAAATGCAACACACATGTATGTTCCTTGTACACCAGTTTAGCTTGCAAAAAAAACCAGGAGGATATATCAGCCATGCATATTCTTAGTACACCAGTTTAGGTTGCAAAATTCCAAAAAGATACAACAGCAGACATCAGCCATTTCTGTTCCTTGTACACCAGTTTTGGTTGTAAAATTATTAAGAAATGCAGCACACGTGTTTGCTCATTGTATGCAAGTTTAAGTTGCAAAATTATCAAGCAAAATACAGCACACATATAAGTTCCTTGTACGCCTCTTTAGCTTGCAAAATTACAAAGATAATACATTAAACATGGATATCTTCCGTGTATGCTAGTTTAGGTTGCAAAAAACCATGAAGATACAACAATATACAGCAAACATGTATGTTCCTTGTACACCAGTTTCAGTTGTAAAACTACCAAGAAAATGCAGCACACATGTATATTCCTTGTACACCAGTTTAGGTTGCAAAACACCAAGAAGAGACAGCAGCAAGCAGCAGACAAGTGGGTTTCTAGTACACCAGTTTATGTTGGAAAATTACGAAGAATAAAATGCAGCAACCAACAGACATGTAGTTCCTTGTATGCTAGTTTAGGTTTCAAAATACCATGAAGATACAACAATATACAGCAGACATGTATGTTCCTTGTACACCAGTTTCAGTTGTAAAACTACCAAGAAAATGCAGCACACATGTATGTTCCTTGTACACCAGTTTAGGTTGCAAAACACCAAGAAGAGACAGCAACAAGCAGTAGACAAGTAGGTTTCTTGTACACCAGTTTATGATGGAAAATTACGAAGAATAAAATGCAGCAACCACCTGTAGTTCCTTGTATGCTAGTTTAGGTTGCAAAATACCATGAAGATACAACAATATACAACAGACATGTATGTTCCTTGTACACCAGTTTAGGTTGTAAAACTACCAAGAAAATGCAGCACACATGTATGTTCCTTGTACACCAGTTTAGGTTGCAAAACACCAAGAAGAGACAACAGCAGGCAACAGACAAGTAGGTTTCTTGTACACCGGTTTATGTAGCAAAATTATGAAGAATAAAATGCAGCAACCAGCAACATGTAGTTCCTTGTAGGTCAGTTTAGGTTCCAAAATTACTAAGAAGATACAATTGAAATACCCCAAACCTTTAAGTGTAAATTAATTATGTAATTATGACTACTAAGGCTAAATAAGTCCTTAAGAAACTTTGGTAGACAATTTATACCGAAGAAAACACCATAAAGTCAATTTAAGCAAATACTTGCTATAGACTTGGTGTGAAATACCTCAAAACTAAATATGTTATTTAAATGTTAAACTATGGTATATTAAGGCTAAAAATTTCCTTAGAAATGTTAGTAAGCAATTTAAACCATAGTGAATACAATAAAGTACCATAAAGACAATATGAGCGAAAATGTGCTCTAAGCTTGGGGTAACCTTGGTTAAGACTTTAATAGCTTACCAAGACTTTATTTACATGCTAATGAACATGTTAAATCAATTACTAAAGAAAACCAAGCTCAAAAACAAGTTAAAACACAAATTGTGCTTTAAGGAATCTTAAAGCACATTTTTGAAAAATTGTCTTGGAAATGAGTTTTGAGTGGCTAAATGTCCATCACTACTCTTTAATCAACATGTGTACTACTTAGTATCACATTAGGAAGTCTAAATCAATGGGAAATCAAAAATTTCACAATTATGTGCATTAGTTAGTGAATAGTGCCCAAATAGTGCTCAATTAAGGCTTTAGTCAACTTTGATTAGTTAAATGGTCAAACAAGGCCATATATATCTTATCTAAAGGAGGGGGGACGGTTTTAAGAGGTGGTGAGTCACCCACCTTGCCAGCCAACTAAAGGAAAGAAAGAAAAGACTAAAGTACTATTTGCTTTATATGTAAAATATCTCACAAAGTCATCCTCTCACCTCACTTTCTTCATTTCTTTTCTTTCCCACCGTCTTCCTCCTTGTTCTCCCAGCTCCAAGTCGTTCATGCTACAGCAAGAATGCTTCTCCAACTTCAAACTCTTGCCAAATCCAACTCCATGCTCCAAATCAAAATCTAAGACCATATTTGTGTTAGTTGGAGCAAGCCCTTCATTTCCCTCTTTTCAAATCTTCAAGAGCTCAAGTTTTATTCCATGGAGAATCTCCATTGATGGAGGAAAAGCTCCATTTCTTGCACCTTGTTGTTCTTCTTGGTTCTAAGGTAACGAAAGTCAAAGAAAACTAGCATTTCCTCTCATTTTTATTCATGGCCGAGAATCACCTTATAATGGTGTCTTCTCTTGCTTTTGTTTAGCTTCATTCCAAACTTCAAAGGACTAGGTGGAGTCCTCTCTTGCTACTTAATCAAATTCTCATTCAATCCATTTTAGTGTTTAAAACACTTATGTTAATCTAGGGTTTATTCATGAGCTTAGGTATAATGCTTAATGCTCATTGCCCTTATTTATGTGTTGGTTAGAATGTTGACAAGTGATCAAGCTTCCTTGCCGGTTTTCAGTTAAGAAAGAACAAAGAAAAACAAGTGGAAAGTCTTGAAAGAGAAGAGGTAAATAACCTAACCTAATGTAGTTTTATGCCTTAAGAAAATGAGCTTGAATTGCTTATTAAACCTACCTAAAGAGCCAATGGGAAATGAGATAGCAAACTATCCACAAGGAGGTTATTAAGGACATATGTGATGTGTGTATTTGCAGGTTAAAGGCAATTAATATGTGGGAAATTCAGTGTTTAAGCTTAATGCAATTTAAGGGCCTAAGAGCCATGTTATTTAAGGGCCTAAGTGCCAAGCAATTTAAGTGATGCACTATATTATGATGTAGTGTGATTTTGGTGAAGTTTAGTGTGTAAGAGTGTTCTTGAGGATTTAAGTGTTCTTGATGATTTAAAGGTGAAAATCTATGTGTTTTGGTGTAGCAATGTGCTAGTGAAACCATGCCAAAATTTGGCTAATATACAAGGAGTTGTAAGTGTTTAAATGAAGTTTGATGACCTAGGTTGTACTAGGAACCATTAAAGGTTATGTTGGTGAAGGAAAGTGAATTAAGGTGTCCTTGAGTGTTAAAATGATTTAGGAGTTGTCATGGAAATTTAGAGTGTAAAGGAGTGATTTTTGGTATACCAAAGTAATGGTAAGAGTGTGGTTTAATCTTGTGCAAAGTTTGGTAAACAATGGAAGTGTAATGCCTTGTGAAGTTTAATTATGAACTTGTGGGGAAGACTTGAGGAGTGTGTGTAAAGGGGATGGGTGTGATGCAAGATGATGCTTTAGGAGTGGTTATCTTGTTGTGGAAGGACACTTTGGTTAGTGAAAGTCTTAGGCAAAATTACAAGTTACAAGTGTAAGGAAAAATGTTTTAAGTGTTAAGGATTTGGTAAAAGTTTGAGTAAATGTTTAAGGAGTTTGTGGGATGATTAGAGAGGGTTTTAGTGTGCAAAAAGATGTTAAAACATGTGGGAAAACATGTGGAATGCTTAGGAAAAGATTGGGGTGAATTTGGAGTGAAATAAGCACTTAAAAACAAGTTTCTGGTTTCGACCTACCTTAGGACTGACCTTGGCAAGGTAGGTCGGGCCCAGAATACCATCCATGAAGCTTTCTGACTTCGACCTACCTTAGGACCGACCTTGGCAAGGTCGGTTGGGCAAAAAATTTTCAGACGGGAATGTTTCTAGTTCCGACCGACCTTGGGACCTACCCTGCAAGGTCGGTCGGACCTTAAAAAAAAAAAAATTTAAGAATGTTAAGTGGTATGCCATTAAGAGGGTATTGATGATTGGAAAGATAATTATATAAGGACTTAAGAGAATAAGTTAAGTAAGATGATTTAAATGTTAAGGTTAAAAATGACATGTAATGATGGAGATTGGTAGGTAATGATGTTATAAGGTTGTTTAAGACTTGTTAGGTGAGTTATGGTGACAATTAAGTGGGTGAAAAGTCGTGGTAAAATGTGAAAGTAAAACAAGTTAAAAATGTGAAGTTATTTAACTAGTTAACGGGATTAACTATGTCACACTAGTCGTTAAATAATCGTATTATCCCGATGTTAATGGAAGCAATTGTAATGTTACCAGTTGTTCGAGAATTATTCGAGGAACATAAGAGGACACAATAGAGTGGACCTTGGTGACAGGTATGGTTTTCTTGCAACCTGTGTCCTACCGGATTACACCGGCTTGTATGCCAACCTGTTTTTCTGTGTGTTTGCC
>CM041778.1:186603339-186697999 GCA_023374045.1 Limonium bicolor | reverse complement strand
AGATGAGATATACTCTCTAATCATCCAAGAAGAGCGGACGAGGGAATCCACCGACCTCAGAGATGAACCCGACAAATCGGTAGCCCTAATTGCAAAAGGAAGAGGAAACTCTTTCAACAGACAGAAATCTGGGAGCGGAACAACAAATTACAAAAGCTTCGACAAGGGAGACGCTAACAAGAACACCGGTGGGTCGAAGAAAGATGCGCTCAAATGTTCGAACTGCGGCAAAGTAGGTCACACCCGCGGCGATTGCTGGTGGCTCATCGGATTTCCAAACAACGACACCAGGAAGAACAAAGATGCAAAGATTGGGTCCATAGTCACAGATCAAGAAAGATCGAACATAAAGGGCGATGACACAGTTCAAGCTTCACCGGTTCAAGGTTTTAGCTCAGACCAGCTCCAACAACTAGTCGCGTTTCTACAACAACAGAAGGATCTTGGTGGAACTAGTAAACAAGCGAACTTCGGAGATTTTTCAGGTAATTCACAAACTATCTTTAGCTCTCTGCCGTGCTTAATCTCTAACACAAATTCTATGATCTGCGAATTGAAAAACTTGTGGATTCTCGACTCTGGTGCTACTGAGCATGTTAGCGGAAATAGGACTTTGCTTGCAAATTGCATAAACCTTCGAAAGCAAAGGGATATAACCCTTCCAGATGGAAACAAGAAATGTGTGGATTCTGTTGCTAATTTATGTGTGAATGGAAAAGTTTGCATAAGAAATATAATGTTTGTTCCATCGTTTCTGTTCAATATAATCTCTGTTTCTAGGCTGATAGAGGACTTCAATGCATCTGTTGTTTTCCATGGAAATATTTGCACCTTGCAGGAATCTAGGAGCGACTTTTTCTCAGCAAATTGGAAGGCAAATTAGTGGCCTGTATGTTGTTGATATAGAAAAACTGTGTGATTTTATATTGAAAAGAGAAAATGCTTCTGTTTGTATGAATACAAATGTAGAACCGTGTACTGTTGAACAGCCACATAATGTTGCTCTGTGGCATGACAGATTGGGACACTTATCCCTTAAAAGAATGAACAAAATAATAGATATTCATGCTTCTAACCATCTGAACAGTGACCTTCTGCCGTGCACAATATGCTACAAGTCTAAGGCTAAGCGATTAAAATTTCCAATCTCTAGTATTAAAACCACAGAACCCTTCGATCTTGTGCATGTAGATATTTGTGGTCCCATGAGAACACAAACCTTAGATGGGCATAGGTATTTCCTCACCCTTGTAGACGACCACACTAGAGCTACTTGGGTCATTCTCCTCAAATTAAAATCAGAAGCCATGAATCACATTAAAACACGGTCAAGCCCTAGCAACCAAGTTCACCGGCGGCGAAGGTTTCCAGGCGTGGAAATGGACGATGCAAGAAGCCCTGATAGCCAAGAACAAAATAGGCTTCATCGATGGGAGCATTAAACAACCCGACGCCGGAGATACCATACGCTTGGGGGCATGGAAACGAGCCAGATCTTTAGTAGTTACCTGGATTATCTCATCCCTTGTGTATACATTGGAAATGCCAAACATACAAAGGGATACAAAGTCTCACACTAGAGGACAAGCAACTCAAAATCACCCGAGACATAACCTTCTTCGAGAACATTTACCCTTTAACCGACAAAAGGTGGACAGATGTTCTAGACAAAAGTCAACACTACCCTGACATTTTCCCTACTTCTCCTTATCTCAATAACACAGTTGAAGATGACACTTGCACGTCTCAGTTTTCTGAGATAAGAGAAGATTGTCATCCTCAAACTACCAATCTAGACATAAGCCATGCTTCCATAGATATTGATCCCCCCCGGACGTAGAGGAAATCCCCATACAAACCACACCACCAAGGAGATCTACCCGAGAACACAAATTCCCTTCCAAATATGATGACTACGTGGTTTCTTCTAGCATCAACCAAGATCTTTTTTCTTCTATTCTCACACAAAGACTCAAAAACACCAATTCTCACCATCCTTACCAAACTAGCCCTAATACTCTCACAGATCACATTCCCAACAATACGATTCTCTCATGCTCCCTTCATCAAAACACCAACAAACTCTTGTCCCAACTTCATGGCCTTAAGGAACCCTCCAGCTACAAAATAGCTAGCAAGGATCCCAAATGGATCCAAGCTATGACAGATGAATTCGAGGCCCTAAAACAAAACAAGACTTGGACCATCGTGGACCTTCCCAAGGGCAAACGTCCCATCAGTTGCAAATGGGTCTACAAGGTGAAACTCAAAGCTAATGGAGACATAGAAAGATTCAAAGCTAGGCTTGTTGTGAGAGGATTTACACAAAAGCAAGGGCTCGACTACGAAGAAACTTTCTCTCCCGTAGTCAAATTAACCACCGTGAGAGCCCTTATAATAATGGGAATCAAGAAGGGATGGATCTTAGACCAGTTAGATGTCAATAACGCCTTCCTTCACGGAGATCTCCACGAAGACGTTTATATGACCATCCCCGAAGGTCTAAAGGTTGGTGGAGAAAACAAAGTGTGCAAATTACACAAATCTCTCTACGGTCTGAAACAAGCCTCTCGTCAGTGGTATGAGAAACTTGCCGACTTTCTACAGACACTAGGGTTCCACCATTCTCAAAATGACCACTCCTTGTTTGTCAAGAGAAAGAAAAACAGCATTACCTTGTTGGGCGTATACGTCGATGACATCCTAGTTGTTGGAAATGACACCAACGAAGTGAAATTCCTCAAAAACCAACTCAACAAAGAATTTAAAATCAAAGATCTTGGAAGATTAAATTTTTTCCTCGGGATGGAATTCTTAGAAACTAACAACGGCATGATCATGTCACAACAACGTTACATAAATCAAATCCTTCACGACTTCGATGCTCAAGGCATCAAGCCCTCAGTCTCTCCTCTCCCCGTCAATCTCAAACTTAATGAAGATAGTGGTTCCAAACTCCCAAACCCCACAACATATAGGTGCCTTGTAGGTAAGTTGAACTTCCTCACCAACACCAGGCCCGACATATGTTATGCGGTCCAATTCCTAAGTCAATTCCTTCAAAAACCAACCACAGAGCATATGAAAGCCGCTTTCCACACCCTTTCTTATGTCAAAGGAACCTCGGGTTTTGGGTTATTTTTCAACAAGGAACCCAAATACAAATTAGAAGCTTACTGTGATTCCGATTGGGCTTCTTGCCCAATCACACGAAAGTCCATATCCGGTTATTACATCCTCTTAGGTGACTCCCCCCTTAGTTGGAAATCAAAGAAGCAGACGACCGTCGCTCTATCCTCTGCAAAAGCAGAGTACAAAGCAATGCGGCAGGTCACCGGAGAACTCAGTTGGTTGAGTAGAATTTTAGATGAGATTGGCATTCCAGACATCACACCCATACCACTCAAATGTGATAACCTAGCAGCCATACACATTGCTAGGAACCCCGTTTCTCACGAACGCACCAAACATATAGAATTGGATTGTCATTTGTGCGTGAAAATGAAAGCAGGGAGGACTTATTCAAGTCCAATATGTGCCTAGCACACATCAATTGGCAGATATGATGACCAAATCTCTTACAGGTAAAAGTTACCATAATTCTTTTGACAGTTTGGGTTTGCATGAAAACGAGAAAAGGTAGTTCTTTCTTTCTTTTGCAGGTCTGCAGCACCAAGACTCTCGAAAGTGGGAACAAAAAGCACATTCCCATGCTCTCCCCAGACGCAAAGAGATGTACTTTTTGAGGGGGGGTGTTGGAATAGGTTGTATCTAGGTCATATTACATGTACGTTTATAGTGTGTACCTAGGTCTCTTTACATGTTGTATTTTAGATGGTCACGTGCCTGTTAGTCAAGGGCACTTATATAGACCGTCTTTCCTTCTGTTAGTTTCGCTAATCATCTTCTCATCCTCTAAATGAATTCAGTCAATGTTATCTCCCGTTCTCTCCATGCGAGGCTGAGTAATAAAGAAAGTTCATTTGAGTTTAATAAACTCTAACAATATGTAATGGTTTGGGTTTTGTCATCCCCTGGATTATGATTAGGGGAGTCTGGGATGGACAATAATACAACATCAGAATACAAAAGCAATTTCTTCCTTTTTTTTTATCAAATTTCTATCAATTATATTATCTTATTTATATCAAATTTTTATCAATTATATTTTATTTAAATCAAATTTCTATCAATTATATTATAGGTGGGATGAAATCCTTGAGTCAACCCATTGGATTACAACGGTGGTCCGTCGCTTAACGAAAAAAAATCCTTCAATCAGCCTCCCCTTGTGTATATATGAGCTCTGTTAGGCATGACTTTTATACGGTTGTTTTGGTCTGGCTGTTTTGGTTGGCTGTTTTGTAGCTGTTTGCTGACTGTTTTGTGCTTGTATATTTGTGGTTGTTTTGATAACTGTTGTTTGGCAGTGTGGCGGTTTCATCTGGCGTTTTTGAAATAAGTTAGTTACGTGTAGTGAGTTTACGCATGTCTGTGATACAATTACAAATTTTATATTCACTAGAGAAAAAAGGCCTATTTCGGCGGTTCCAATGGGCCTATTTCGGCGGTTGTGAACCGCCGAAATGAGCACCGCCCGAAATAGGTGTACCTATGTCGGCGGTTCTTAGAGAACAACCGCCGAGATAGACCCATGGGATTGACCGAACAACCGCCGAGATAGACTGGTGGTCAAACTCAGCATCGGTCAATCCCATGGGTCTATCTCGGCGTTGTTCTCTAAGAACCGCCGAGATAGGGGGGTTTTTTATTGTTTTTTTCCATCCAGCTATATATATATATATTCACCGCATTTGGTTGAATGAGACCTGTAATAAAGCTTCATCCATACAGGGAGCTCCAGCACACATTTAAAAAGTTATAAAAGCTCCCAATTAATACCAACGACGCACCACAATTTGAGAGTTACAAAACCAATGCAATTACACTTAATTACACCATCCACAAGTGTACAGAGTTACAATTACATACTCGAAAAAGTTCTCAAAACATCTCCGACCATGATCATCAATTCATTAAACTTGTGCAGACGAACTCCGACCATTCCTCAAGCATCTCAACAATTTGAGCATCATCATACTGACCACCTTTGAACACTTCTTCGTAAGCCTTGAAAAAAAATGAACATTAATCTAAAACGTACAAGTCTAACAACATGTAAAGAGCATAACTGAAACTTTCAAAGAATGTTACCTTGTCTAACGAGTGCTCTGGTAAAAGGTTCGACGCTCCTACTATGTCACTCATGAATCTCATGACATAGTATCCACATTCTGAACCCCCAGGCTGCACCGGACACTATACAAACGCACATATTGACAGTTATAAACAAGTTTAAACATTATAACACAAATTTATCAATAGAGTACCTTGACAGTGTTCCAAGGGATGTTACTCTTCATTGTTTTATTCTGGAGAGATAATGCAGCTCTCATGGAACTATATACATCAGCAATATATATAGTTTTAAGCATCAGTAGCAAGTTATGAAACAGTTAATGTTAAGTAATAATAATTGTTGTTTACGATAACAAACTAATTACCCCAGTATTGCGGTGGAGATCTTCGGTCTCTTGGCACCCTTACCAAGTGAGTCAAATTGCAAGATTCGTGGGTGCTTCAACATCACCAGCACAAGCAATGACCAATGTCGACTGTCCACAAATTACACAATGTGTTGAAATCATTAAGCAACTACACAAACTATATGTTTTAGATAATACTAAGAGAAATAGTCAAATATCATACCCTGAATGATATGGCAGCATAATAAATGACTTGTTAGAACATTCAAAGAGGGCATTCGTCATATATTGCATAAGGCCTTTCATATCACTTGTCATTTGGACTTCACTGCACATAGCAGGACACAGGAATCCGAATCTGTGATCTTCATAGACATTGATCGCCTTATTATGCACCCACCTATGAGGCAATATCATTAGTCGATCATTAACTTTTTATTCAAACATCTAATTCATCACCAATCAATGAATTCAAAATATAAAAGGTAGAAGTCACTCACATGGCGGCTGACTTGATAATCGACACATTCAACCAATCCCTCCTGAAGCACTCCTCGAAGTCGGACATATACATCCCAAATCGATGTATATCTTCTCCTTGAACTACATAGTGAAATATCCGCTCGGGATCTTCCACAGTGAGGGAATCACAATCAGGTGGTAGCAGCAACAACGATGAATGCAGAATCTGCATATTAGTCGACAAGCCGGCCAATATTCTTTTCTCCACCAAAGCAGGTCTAAGCACGAAATTTGTGGATGCCTTTGATTGCACAGGTGCAGCAATTCTTTTCCTTTGCCCTTATCAGTCTTTGGTCGGCTAATATCATATGATATTAGTCTAATTAAGTATATGGATGCAAGGTGGTACACCAATAGTTTTATAGCAACGGTTAAGAGTAAATACCTGCCTAGGGAGTCTGACCAATCGTATAGGCCACTGCACTGTCGCAGTTTGTGCGGAACGCAAGGTAGGTCTTTGTGGGATCGGCACCGGTAAACCGACGTCAGCATGCTCTGCAACAAATTCGTCCAGAAGCACTCGTGCATGGTAATGTCGGAGTGGTTCACCGTGCACAATATCACTTGGAAGAGAGGGGAAAAGTTTTCCCCATGCCACCATGACCTCTTCTACTCCAATTTGTAAAAACAGATGGCACTCAGTGGGTGCCTGAGTGTTATGTGGAACTTGTTTAGATAAAAATTGAGAATTCCTCTATGATGATATTAGTGATCAAGTGAAAAATCTTAATCGTCATGTACTCAATTGAAATGTTAGTCTAACCTTTAGAGATGCATAGGGAAACGGATCAGAGTGGGACACTACTTCTCACTACCGGTGCACTCTGCTGCTGAATGGGTGACTCAACTGGTGGTCGAGAAACCTCTTGGCTGTCATGCTGCTGTGGCTGAAGCCTTGACATAGCCTGAGCGATCCTCTCGTCGACGCTCTGAGTAATCCTCTGCTCCATCTCAGCCAACGCTCTCAGGTGCTCCTCGTAGCTAATCGTCTTTCCTTGTGCAATTCTGGACCCGGGTACGCCAAATGCCTGGCGGATACCAACGTGCCCACCAAACCCAATGGCACGACCTGGATGATCCTTCTTACCAAGAGTGCGTGTAAGAGGATCATCATTCCTCTGTGAGGTCCAGGTACCCTGGGTGAGCTTAGAGCTTAATTCACCCTAATACAACACACAGATACAGTTATTAGTTTAACATAAGTTCATATACAAATGAAATGAACAGTTTGACTAAAAATGAAATGATATCACTTACCATTTGAGCAATAACTGCTCTCGTGGCTTCATCGTATTGAGGATTTTCAGGAGTAGAGTTCTTCGGAATGTGGCTTAACTCCCACACTTTCATTCTTCTGCCACTGGCATCCAATGAGCCATCCGTGGGCAGATATCCCTTTTGCTCCCATTCTGGTACCCTTTGAGCAATACTTTTTCCACCTAAGTGGTGAGGGTACAGATTCTTCTTAGCATTTGCTTGTTGTTGCGCACGGAGAGCCTGCATAAATTAATGGGATCATGTTTAGTGAAATTGAACACAAAAAAAACATAAGAAATTAAGATTAATTTATGTATGTATGACAATAAAGTGCACCTGGAACTCCGGTGTGTGACGTGTCTCAACAAATTGTACCCATTGCTCTTCGGTGATGCCCTCGTAAACCTCCCATGGTGGTCTCTCACCGTCTCCACCATGATCTGGAGCATCTGGATCTTCTGGAGCAGGCATCTTGTAGATGTACTTGTCAGCCAACTTATACTTGTGGTCCCGGAACTATTTCGACATCGTTGATAGCACATCCTTTTTAAGTGCGGGATCCACGGAGAAACGAGACTACGTACATGATCATTCAGTTAGTAAAGTAAACATAAATGTTCTATTATTTCACAAAAGATCATAGTAATAATGTAGAGATTTACCTGAAGACGCTGAAACATAGTATCCTTCAATGCTTGAGGCACTTGCTTCCAGTTGTGGTTTATGTTGCAATATGACTTCACCAAATGGCTACCGTAAGCGTGAAGTCATTCTTCCAATTTCCATGGGGTTGGTTGAACTGATTGAAGTCCACTGGTTTTGTAGGAGGGCCCTTGTTAGCCTTCAGCCCACGTGTTGCACCTCTCTTCTTTTGCTTCTTCGCCTCTGGTGGGACAACTGACTCCTCTTCGGACAACTGACACCTCCATCATTTTGGTACCCGCGTCGGTTGTCCACCCACTTGCACCGGAACAACAGAAAGGAATCAATGTCATAGTCTAGTTCCCAGATGTCCTCGATGACACCATAATACCAACTAGAGTTACTAACTGGTTGAGATCGGTTACCGCTGTGGTACTCAGTGGCAGCAGCTTCAATTTTTACCCCACTATTCTGGTTTATCGATTTGGCATCTTGGCGTGCAGTGTAGTATGTATACCCACTAATATCATACCCCTCAAATGATGTAATATTAGTTTCAGGTCCGATTGCCAAACATCTGATCTCTTCGCTTACAGCTTCTGGATCTGATGATGCTAATGTCAACACATGATCTTTGAACCATTGGATAAAAACTCGGTTTTGTTCCTTTGTCAGCCAAATGTGGCCTTTCAAAGGATTTTGATGCCTTAACTCAACCATATGGGTTTCCAAATAAGGTTCAACAACCTCAAGATGTTGTAAGACAAACAAATGTGCTTGATGAATAAGTAGACGCGAAACTTGCACGATCTTTCTACCAATAACACCTTTACCCTTAAACCTGCCATAGTGTCGTGGTTTTGGGATACCAATAGACTCTGCCTCACTCAAATAATCGGTCACAAATTCCGTGACTTCCTCAGTCACTGTTGCTTCAACAATGCTCCCCTCTGGTCGATACCTATTCCTCATTCTACTTTTCAGAATACCCATGTACCGTTCAAAAGGGTACATGTACCGTAAGTATACCGGACCACAGAACTGTATCTCTCGAACGATGTGCACAATTAGATGCACCATTATATCAAAGAAAGATGGTGGGAAATACATCTCAAGTTGACATAATGTGACAACAATTTCACGTTGTAGATCATCTAGAGAGGTTACGTCAATTGCCTTGGAGCAAACAGCGTTGAAAAAGAAACATAACCGAGTTAAAGCATTTCTGACATCAGATGGCAATATCCCTCGAATTGCGACCGGAAGAAGATGTAACATCAGTACATGATAATCGTGAGATTTCATGCCTAAAAGTTTTAAATCCTTCATCGATACAATGTTCTTCCAGTTTGAAGAGTACCCAGACGGTACTTTTACTGAGTGCAGACATTTGCAGAAACTAATCTTTTCAGCCTTTGAGAGCGTGTAGCATGCAGGAGGTAGGTAGATTCGTTTCCCATTCTCTTGTGGGTGTAACTCCTTTCGTATACCCATGGTTTGCATGTCCTTTCTGATTTTCAATCCGTCTTTTGTTTTGTCGGGTATATTGAGTAAAGTCCCACTCACTACCTCCCCAACGTTCTTCACAATGTGCATGATGTCTAAGCAGTGTCTCACAGAAAGATGACGCCAATAAGGTAGTTCCCAAAAGATAGAACACTTTTTCCAAATGTTTTTCGCCGGTTTTGATGTGTTTCCAAATACATTTGCAATGTCCTTAACCTTTTCGTACACTTCCTCAGAGCTCAGAGGTAGACGGGCCACACGAGTTTCGGCTTGACCATTGAACAACTTTCTCTTCGTTACTCGATAAGGGTGATCTTCGGGGAGAAGACGTCGATGACACATATAAACATTCTTCCCACAATGTTTTAAACGGTCCGAACAAGTGTCTTCCTCGCATATGGGACATGCAAATGTTCCTTTAACCGTGTAACCGGACAAGTTCCCATACGCAGGGAAGTCATTGACGGTACAGAACAACAAAGCCTTGAGCGTGAAAAATTCTCTCTTGCATAAGCATCATATACCACGGTCCCCTCATTCCACAATAGCTTCAGATCGTCGATCAGAGGGGCAAGGTACACATCAATGCTATTACCTGGTTGCTTAGGACCAGATATCAGGAGAGATAACATGATGTACTTTCGTTTCATACACAACCATGAGGGCAAATTGTAGATCACTAGCAGAACAGGCCATGTACTGTGTTGACTACTCAATGTGCCGTACGGGTTCATTCCATCAGTACATAACCCAAGCCTCAGATTCCTATCTTCATGTCCGAAATGTTCTTTGTACCGTCTATTGATGTATTCTCCACTAGGCCCATCTGCTCAATGTCTTAGTTCTCATCACTACCTTTCTACCCGCGTATGCCATCGTAAGTTTCTTTGCATCTTTCCGGATTCCGCACACAAACCAGTTGAATCTGGGTATAATCGGCAAATCCCAAACTAGTTTTTCTGGAGGGCTTTTTTTCTGAACGGAGGAGTACTCACCATCTTTATCTTATAACCGGGACAACGAACATTTCGGGCAATTGTCCAGATGTTCGTTTCACCCCTGTACAACACACACAATTGTTGGACACGCGTGAATTTTTTGTACTCTACTCCCATTGGACACACCCATTTCTTTGCCTCATACGTGGTGGTAGGGAGACCGTTCTCCGGTAGCATATCATGAATCAGCTCGAGGAATGCCGTGAAACCTTGTCACTCAATCCATATCTTCCTTCAGGTTGAACAAATTCAATATAGCTGTCAATTTCGTGTACTTATACAAGTAGGATACAACGCCGTTTTGGATGCGTCTAACAACCTTTGATACTCATCCGGCCGGTCGACAAAATATCCTCAACGTTATCAAGCATCTCGTCAATTTGTTCATCATGATAAGTTGACTCACTGTCAACATTGACTCTGAAGCGCTTGGGAGTTCTGGCTCGTTAATAGTATCAAATGTCTCCTCGGTTCTTGAGTTACACCGATCGTGACTGTAGGAAGCTGAAGCATTATCTTCAACAGGTTCTCCATGAAAAATCCATTTTCTATAATGTGGCATGAAACCACGGGTCTTCACATGGAGTTGTACGATGTTGATGCTTGAATATGTCTAACCACACCACAATCACACAAGGACATGGAATTTTCTCCACCTTTGTCCTGTCCTTGTGTTGCACTGCAGCTTTGCAAAACTTTTTCAGCATTTTGTCAAAATGTTCCCCTCTATCACCATACATCCAGTCACGCTCCTTTCTATATGTGCAACAGATTAGGTGTGAGTTAGAGCCTTTATAGAATATGGTCTGTATTAAGTTGCACATGTTTATTTCTTAATGGAGCATGACTGGGATGATTGCCAATTAGTCTAGCCTAACTCTAAGGTTGCAAACACAAAATAAACTAGCATTTTAAATTTAAGAAATTGTTGCACTTCTAAAACAGAAACCGGTGTTTAAAACAATATTACGAATACTTTTTCTACAAAAAATTCGGCATGACCTTTGCATAATTGTACACATCCCGTGCTTATTATTCAGCACTCACCAAAGTCATCACAACCACAAACATTCCAATAATGGCAGCAACCAACAATTAAAATAAATCAATTCTTTACTAGCTAACTGAAAACCAATTGCAAATTCAGATCATCAAATCAACATTTTCAATTCTCCACTGTATAAGTTCAAACCGGTTTAGAGATTAAAACAGAATCGAGAGTTAAAATACGTACTTGTTTTTTAAGGATTTATGGAGAGGGGAGACTGGTGCCTGAGAGGTAGGCTTCTGTGCGAGAGATGCAGCAATACCACTTCTGATATGTCTCTGCAGGGAGCAACAAAAAATAAATTACAAAACAAATGCATTAACAATATGGAATGATGCTAAATTAGGTACTAGTACTTATATTTAAATACATAATTGCATTTATTAAACAAAAAATAAGGTTTAGTTACTTACTTGTGCACAGAGGAGGAAAGTGCAACAGTAATGGAAGAAGGCGGGAAACAAGAGAGGTGATTCACGGACTTGAATGTAGTGAGACCTGATAAAAAAAATTAGATATTGTTAGACATATACACATACATCAAACAATATTAATTACGAAGAGATTTTGAAAAAAAAATCGGCATGACTTTTGCATAATTTTACCTATCCCATGCTATTATTATTGGCATTCACCAACCATTCATCAACACAAATTTCCATCACAAATCAACTAATACCAACTTTATCCATCAAACCAAATTTTAATAATTTGAGGAAATCAAATACAAAGTAAAAAAAAGACACAACCATGCTTATTATTAAGCATTCACCAATATTCAACAACACAAATTTCTATCATACACCAAACTATATATACCATTTATTCATCAAACGAAATTCCAATAATTTGTGGAAATGAAATACAAAGTACAAAAGAAAAAAAAAAATGATAAGTTAGATTATATTACCGGTTCGAAAATGAATTGTTCTCCGCTCCGCTTTCAATCTACCATCAAATGGTAAAGAAGCTTCTTAAGTATTTATCTGTAGAGACACAAATACGTATAAACACAAGAGAAACTCAGTAGTTGTGTTTTGTTCCTTATATGCAGTTAGGTTGCAAATTTACAGTGAGTGAAGAGAATGAAGAGTTAAATTAAAAAAAAAATTACCGGTTCCTAAATGAATTGTTTTCAGCCCCTCTTCTCAATCGGGCGTGCAAGACGCGTGTAGCAATACCAATCTCTACAGAGGCAACGCAGACGCAAAATAAATATGAATTGAGGGCACAAAACTATATTGCTTACAATGTTTATAATTAGCTTATAATTATAAGCACAAATAATGCTCAAACATTGTTCCACCCCATATATAAGCATAATAAATCTAGCCCAAATAAGCTAACCTAACTATACTTAAAAGAAGGGCCAAAAACAGCAAAAAAATTCACTCGGACATTTCATCAAACACCTTGTGTGCATACATAAATTTATTAGTTTAACAACCAAATCTTGCAAAGATTTCACACACACAATAAATATCAGCATCCACAATCACAATGTGACAACAATCTATCAATTTTAACAACACATTAACAATTAATTAAACAAAACCGAAACTTACAAGTTAGGGTTTATACTCACCTATGCGCCTCTGTTGCTGGGCGGGAGGAGGGCGGCGACGACCACCGACACGACGACCACCGACGGCGCGACGTCCGGCGAAGGCGGGAGGAAGAGGAGGAGGGCGGGCGACGGCAGTGTGGTGGCGGTGGCGTCGGGGTTTCCCAATTCGCCGCGGAGAACAGAGAGAGAAGAGGGGAATTAGGGATAATGAAATCGTAATTGTGTCGAGGCGGGTTGGGGGGTTAATTAAAACGACCTATTTCGGCAGTTCTTTGTTAGCTACCGCCGAAATAGGCCCTATTTAATAATAAAAAAAATAAAAGACCTATTTCGGCGGCGGTTTTTACACGAAACCGCCGAAATAGGTCGTTTTAATTAAAAAAAAGAAAAATAGAAACACCTATTTCAGTGGTTTCGTGTAAGGAACCGCCAAAAAGGTCTCTTTTATTTTTTTTAATATTAAATAGGGCCTATTTCGGCGGTTCTTTGTTAGGAACCGCCGAAATAGACCCCTTCTTTACAGACCGCATACATCTCGGGCCCCTATTACGGCGGTTTTATCTACAACCGCCGAAATAGGGGCGCCGAAATAGACGTTTTTGTACTAGTGATACCTAGACCTGGCAATTCCGGTCACTCGGTCGGGTAGGTTCGGTTCGGGTCAATTTGTGGATATTCACTATTCGGTTAGGTTCGGATCGGGTCGGGTTATCTGGTTAAAATTAGATTTGGGTGACTTCATTTGATTGATTTCGGGTTCGGGTGCTTTTGGTTCGGGTTAGCCTCTACATTTTTTCGGTTTTTTCGAGTTATGGGTCAAATTCAGGTGACTTCCGCGTTATACTTAATTGACAAAATTTTAAAGTACAAATTAAGTAACCGTTGTAACTTGTATTAATTTTCATATTTGGATCAAAAATTCTCTTAATATAGTGTTACTCTTGATGAAGATTGCTATTGTGTATTGGTTGGTTATACATAACAAATTGGATGACAATATTTTTTAATATTAATTTTTAACAATAGATTTATTAATTGTATCGACCAAATATTAATTTAAAATTTGGTGAATCAGTGGTCAATATTCGACACTTGACGCCCAGTCTATCGTCCCCCCCCCCCCCCCCCCACCCCCCCACGCTCGACACTGTGCATGTGCCTCCCGCCATCCCGCGCCCGTCACACCCCGCGTGCGTCCTGCGTCAGCACCTGTCATCTCGAGCGAGCATCGCGTGCTCATGCCAATCCATCACCACCTCGCGTCTGTGCCCTTATGCGCCCGTCATCACCTCACGCCCGTGACTTCATGTTGTGTGTGCACCTTCTATCACCGTCTCGCGTGCACACCTTGTGTGAGCGTCCTCCAGTAGCTTATCGCTCCCAGGCAGGGGTTGTCCCTTTATCTTCTTATTTTATCATTTTTTAACCCTAATTTAATTATACATACAAATATATTTAAGTGAGATGTAAGTTTTGTAATCTTTATTCTTTTGTGATATTAATAAGAAACCTAAGTAGTGATATGATGATATATACACATACACATTCAAACCATTCCAAAGCTTGGTTTTATAATCTTTATTTAAGTAAGGTGTAAGTTTTGTAATCTTTATTCTTCAACATCCACACGCCAATCGCGGTTAGTATATTTCTTAACTGAAAAGTTTATACATTTTGTAATTAAAACTTCATCAACATTCAAACCAATTTCCTTGGACGGGGCAAAAGAGGGCAAGAAATGTAAAAATGGAATGAAAACATTCCTTATTTTAGTCCTAGTTCATGGAAATTATGCGTTCGTACATGCTAATAACAAACAGAAGGATAATGGAAGTTTGTCTAGTTTCATATGTGGTTTGGGTGAATTCGGTTCGGGTTGATTCAGTTCGGGTAAATTTGTTTCGGGTCAATTCGGTTCGGGTGGATTCGGGTATATCAAATTTCGGTTTGATTCAGTTTTGGTTTGGTTTGGTTCGGATTTTCAGGTCACATCATTCGGTTTAAATTCAGGTTCGGATCGAGTTGGATGGGGTCAGTTTTTCTTTTTCGGTTCGGTCACCTTCGCCAGGTCTAATTATATCATCTCTTGCGCCCTAATTGTGGGCTCTCCTCCGTGAACTGATTTCTTGGAAATGTCTTTGTTTACCAAGCAGCAACTTCACCTCTTAGATGTGATGCCTCATCCGAACTCTGTTACTTCTTCTTTCTTGTTGGGCCCGAATATGATGACAGGAGCACTTGGGTAGCTACGCCCATTGTTGGAAATAATTTGCCCGTAATTTTCGTTATCACTGAACCTTTGGTGTAACTTGTTGCCAGGACCATGAATCTTATTGCAGAATCGAAAAATGCCTAGATAATGTCTTAAAGTTTTCTCTGTATTTTGAGTTTCATTAGTTAAGTGAGACATAATATATATAATCAGTTCATGCCATAATTTAATTTGAGCACAACAATTTCTCGCTCTTTGATCAAACTTACCAATGACATTTTTTTGATGTGGACATGAGACCTTCCGACCCTTCTCTTACACCTAAAAAATCGTGTAATTAATATTATTACTAACAAACTACCACATCTTATTTATGCTTTAACTATGTAAGAGTGTTCCAGAAGACAATCGATGCAATACTGCTTATATGCATCTCTATATATAAGAATAAGAGTTCACGTAATGGTCAGTGCCTCTGCAATCGAACCAGGGCGGTATCGATCTTGTAACTGTCATAATCAAAATAATTTTCAATTCACTTCATCTCTGTAAGTAATTAAGCAATGAAGATTGAAGATGCACTTGCACTCTCCAGGCTTCATGTCGTCTAGCAGTACAATCAGTCTCAGCTGCAGCTGCGGTGGCTGATAAGTAAAATCCTGGTACTACTACTACTCTTCATACGTGCGGAGATACTATGACAGGACTTAGGGACGAATGTAATCTTTTTTTTTTTTTTTTGGGAAAATTCAATGGATATCATTAAAAAGTTTATTAATTCAATATTTGAGTTTTAAAAAAATATAAAAAATATTTAATTCATCAGATACCACATATTATTAATCCAAAAATTTTAGAACCAAAATATTTTTATTTGTTAATAAACATATTCATTTTATACCACATAAATATTTTTAAATCACAAGATATCACATTATTTATTAAAATATATTAAAAATAGTAAAAAAAATATAGATCTATTAATATATAGATAAAATTTTATAAAATTAAAAATACCACTATATAATTATAAAATTACAAAAAAAATTAAAAAAAATTAAAAATACGACTGGTTAAGGGAATGATTATCTAAATTTTTATAATATTTATTCTAATAATTTTAATAATATAAAATTTTTTTATAAAAATTTAAAATTTATATAAAGTAATATTATAAAATTAAATTATCATTCTCTTTACTATTTTTGTCAAAGTTGTGGCTTCTCTAATATAATTATACCGTTTATTGTTTTTATATTTTTAGATATTTTATTATTACATATGTATGGTATTTTTAGCGTTAAATTCTTCAATTTAACCAATATAAGCAAAAATTAACTTTTGCTACTTCTTTTTTATAAAATATATTTAATAATTTTTTATGTTTGAATTAAATATATATATATATATATAAAGTTATATTATATATAAAAAAATATTATATACCATATATGTCAAAAAAATAAAACACTAGTAAAGAGTATTATAGTATAATATTTTTAATATAAAGTTTTATAATTTTAATTCAAAACAAAAATTAATAAACATAGATTAAAAAAGTAGCAAGTAAAATTTAACGTTCTTCATATAAATGTTAAAATTGAAAAAATAAAATATACCATATATATAATAATAAAATCTCTAAAGAATTATAAAAAGTATAATACATTAGAGAATCTACAAACTTGATTAAAAATAGACAAAATAAAAGTGGTTGATAATTTAATTTTTTATATTTACTTTACTTTATTTAATTTAATTTTTTATAATACTATTTTATATTACTAAAAATACATTGAATAAAAATATAATAAAAATTTTGAATTATCTTTCTCTTAACTATTTTTTATTTTTTATTAAGTTTTTGGCTTTTAAATATATAGTATTTTTTCATATGTTTTTAAAAAATTAGTTATATATTGTGTTTTTACAAAATTTTAACCAATAAAATAATACACTTGAATTTTTATTATTTTTTACTATTTTTAATATATATTTTATTAAGTTTTGTGGTATCTTGTAAATTGATAATATTTATGTGGTATACCGTGAATTATATTTATTAACAAGTAAGGGTATTTTGGTCTCAAAATGTTTTGGGTTAGTAATTGTGGTATTTGATACATTAAAATTATTTATTGTGGGATCTAAAAAACTTATTTTAAAAGCTGTGATATTTTGTGAATTAATAAACTTTTTAGTGGTGTCCGTGAATTTTTCCTTTTTTTTCTTCTGTTTATTAGCGAATCGTATAGGTGTACAACACCACATACAAATGTATTATTCATTTATTGTTGTTTATATCTACTTCCTTCGTAATTAACCGTCTTGTTTAGTATTTGAATCCGACGTTTGACTTCAATATTTAACATATAAGATAAAATAATTTTTAAAATTTAAGTTTTATAAATGATTCATAACATGATAAACTTTATAGTACAAAATTTAGTTTTATAAAATTATTTATTTTATATACTTAATATTAAAATGAAAAATATATCATAAAATAAACAAGACACTCAATTTCTGACAGAGAGTATTTTTCTTTAACATTACTTCAATAATAATATTAGTTATCAATATGTCACCATTATATTAAAAAACATATCACTATATACATATATGATTATTAAATAATACTTTCTTAATATAATAAATTTTATCGATTACACATGTTAAAAATTACAAGTATAGATCGATTAAAAAAATGACCGTCATAAATGAAGGGATTGCGTGTCGGAGAACGATTGTTCGTGCCTTGCGGATATCACTTTCTCATCAATTATATTGAACTATTGTTACAACAGTGCGGTATTTTTTTTATATTTATTTCTTTGTGTGGTACTTTCATATGTTTTCTTTTATGTACTACCTCCGTCCCATTTGATCTTCTGATACATTTTTCCACTTCAATATTATATATGACAAAATAATTTTATAAAACAAATTTCTATAACATATAATTTTTCACATAAGGATTTCATTGTAAAGTTTAGATTTATAAAATTATATTATTTTATATAAAATTATATTATCTTATATGTTAAATATTAAAGTTAAACGATGTGTTCAGAAAGTAAAGGGAAAAGTCAATCAGGGACGGAGGAGTAATATCTTAATACTATAATTATTATACAATATTTAGTAGCTCTACAAAACATTTAAATGACCATATACACGTATATATTACTGTAATTGTATTATAATCTTATAATATTTATAGTTTATACATATAGAGCATATATTAATTCAAAATATATGATTAATCAACTGAATACAATTTTTAAAAAATAGCTAATATAAAAACACTGAGTTAATATTTATATTTTTCCTAAATTAAAAAATTGACTGTATTATGACTTTAAATAATATTGATTGTAAATATATTAGCCTTCAGATTATATGTTATAGTGCATACATAAAAAATCAGAGGTTAATGAATACGTAAAATTAGCCCCGACAACTCAGTTTATCATTTTCTAATGTTACCTTTTGATTTGTTAATCAATTGAATTTTGTAAAATGAAAAACGCTAATAAAAATATTTTTATACACAATAATTCGATATGATGGCAAAATGAAATATATAACAGTTAGTGACATCTTTTTTTTAATAGTGATGGAAACGATTATCAAAGGTTGTGTGCATATTTTCAATAATTAGTGGAAACATTTATATTGTATTGGGGATACGTAAAACCCAAGGTCAACGAATACGTAAAATTAAATCCAACAACTCAATTAATTGTTTCCAAAGATTTATAACCTTCAGTGTATCAATCAGCCAAGCTCTATAAACTGATAATTAATTGCTAAAATAATATTCTATACACTAAGATTTGATAAGAACGGTCAAATGAATAGATAAGTAACAATCAGTGTCATCTTTTTTTATAATAGTTTAGAAATCTTTATAAAAGGTTGTGTACATGTTTCTAATCATCTGTAGAAATGTTTACTATAAGTTATCGTGGATACGTAAACCAAGGTTAACGAATACGTAAAGTCAAATTCAACAACTCTCATTATCGTTTCCAAACAGTTATAACTTTGAGGTTATCAATCATTCAAGCTCTGTAAATTGATAAATTCTAAGAAAATATTCTTATACGTACACACATGATTCAAAAAGAATGATCAAAAGAAAGATATATAACAATTAGTGTCATCTTTACCACTACACTTTTTTTTAATTAGAAGAAATTACACATATTTGGTTGTGTATTTTTAAATTAAATTAACTCTTTATAAATTAAGTTATTTTATTGTAAATTGATGTATCTTATTTGTTTATATATATTTGTAAATGATAGATACTAGTATACAAGTATATAAATAATTGACTGCATCAATTTTCCGCGTTCACCAAGAGCTCCATTTCTTCATTCTACAGCATGAAATGAGTCCAAACGGATCGGTCACATTATGTAGTTAAATGTGAGATAATCCTCTCATTATTTAATTGGAAGATTGCTCTCCGTCACCAATCATCGCTGTCTTCATACTCACCGTGGAGTCATGGACATCAACAGCTTCATCCGCAGCTCGCGCGGGGGTCGGGTAGACCTGGCAATTCGGGTCACTCGGTTCGATTCGGGTCGGGTCGAGTCAATTTGTAGATATTTACTATTCGGTTCGGTTCGGATTGGATCGGGTTTAATGGTTTAAATAAGATTCGGGTGATTTCGGTTTGGTTGAGTTCGGGTTTGGGTGCTTTCGGTTCGGGTTAGCTTTTGAGTTATTCGGTTTTTTTCGGGTTCTAGGTCAAATTCGGGTGACTTATCCGGGTTTCATTGACAAATATTTTAAAGTACGAATTTTAAGCCACCTTCGTAACTTGCATTTATTTTCATATGCAGCTCCAAATTCTTTTAATATAGTGTTACTGTTGATCAAGACTGCTATTGTGTATAGGTTGGATAAAATCAAACTGGATGACAAATTTTATAAATGAATTTAAACTATACATCTATTAATTGTATAGACTAATTATAAATTAAGCTTTTGTGAATTAATGGTCAATATTCGGCAATTGACGTCCAGTCTACCCCGCCCACGCCCGACGTCGTGCCTCCTGTCGTCCCGCGCCCGTCACACCCTGAGCTCATCACCACCTCGCACAGCGTCGCGCATCTACACCCATCCATCATCGCCTCTCACAAGCGTCACACGCCCACGCCCATCCATCAACATTCAAACCATTCCTAAGTCCTAAATATAAAGAAATCTAAGTTTATAAAATATAGAGTAATAAGATAGTAATGATACACATTACATTGTCTTATAAAACATTTTAGGTTAAGTTGTCAAGGTAGACGGAATAAGGTGGGGATTATTCATCCTCCAAAATGCTAGTCTATCTCACGATTCACAATAATCTACCATTTGGAATATTTATTTTCCTCATTTAATTGCATAATTTTCTTTAGGCATATACACATTAATCTTGAATAGTATATGTCTCAACTAAAAGGTTTAGGTTTTATAGTTAAACTTCATCAGCATTTAAACCATTCCAAGTCTCTTGTCCTAAACATAAAAAAAAACCTAACTTTATTAAAATCAAAATTAGTATAGTATTATAAAATAGTAATGATACACATTAAATTGTATTATAAAATATTTTAAAGCAAAACATCTATAGTTTGTAGCAAAACATCCATGTGTGGGAAGGGTAACAACACAGTTTATGAATGTTTTATTACAATGAGGCTTGAGATGCTTAAAGATGTTCAATATTATATATATATCATTTGTGAGCAATGAACACTTATTGGATGTCTAAATCTTCATTATGTGTTTTGGTTTCAAGATTATTTTTACGGTTGGAACAACTATAGTAGATTTATATTTAGCAAAGCATTTGGGTGGATTCGGTTCGGGTTGATTCGGTTATACCAAATTTGGTTTGATTCGGTTTTGGTTTGGTTCGGTTCGGATTTTCGGGTCACATTTTGGGTCACGCTATTCGGTTTAAGTTCGGATTCGGATCGGGTTGAATCGATTCGGTTTTTCTGGTTCGGGTCACCTTTGCCAGGTCTAGGGTCGGGTGAGACTACTGCCACAAGGGATTGTATTTCCAGGCTATGTTGCACCAAAATGTTTCTAAGTTTGGAGATAAGGAAACAGCAACTTTAAAAAATACTCAAAAATGGAAACGGCAAATTACGAATTTTTTAATAATATTATATATGAATTTTAATGAAAATAATACTCCCTCCGTTAATTAATATCTGTCATTCTAGGGAGCGGTTCTTGTTCAACAATACATGTCATTCTAGCTTTTTGATACACTTTTTTCCATTTTTAACCCCACTATTCAACACAAAAGTAATTATTATCTAGATGAAAAAGCAAAAAGTAGGGGTACATGTGTCTTTTTTCCACTTTTCTTAATAAGTGTGCAAGTTTCTAGAATGACAGATATTATTGAACAGAGGGAGTATATAATAAAGTGAAATAATATACTAAATAAGTTAATTTTGTATTGTATTAGTTAAAATAAGTACTAATTGACTAGTTTATACACTTATTTTAGTCTATGAAATAAGTATAGTAGTGTATCAAATATATAATATCTAAAATACTCTGATAAAGTTTTGAAAGTGTTTCGAAGTTTCTGAGTTTCAGAAACCTTTCCGAAACGGGTACGGTAACCTCCTAGAAGTTTCGGTGCAACATAATGGCACTGGATTCAATTCAGGGCCTTAAAGAGTTCCCTTAACCATCCTGGACTCAATAACAACCATTAGATAATTAGGAGTATTTATGGAGGGTCCAGATTTGAACTAATTTTGAATTTTAAAACAAAATTATTTTATCGGCAGTTAGTTCAATCTATTTTTGTGGGGAATATATTGTTGATATCTATTAACTGATTATTCTTTTCAAATATAAAGATTCTACGCCGTTAACAACAAGACATCTTCATATTCAATTTTACGTCATTAATTGATTATTCTTTTCTACGCCAGAGGAACAAGACTTCATCGTCTTCAATATATCCTCATGCGCCATTGAAGACTTGATTACTCCAGTTCGTCAGTTACCAAGCTCTTCAACGACACTAGTTCGTCGTCTCTGTACTGCATCACGCCACATGATAAAATAGATTTGCAATTATAAAATTCTTCACGAGATATTCAGCATTCTTTTAGATGGAAGAACATAGAGGTATTTCGACAGAGTCGCAAAGTATGGACGGCTTTGTTGATCTGTTAGAGAGGCCAAATAATCAAGCTTCTTCATCTTCTACACTTCAAAAAAAAACTGTTTTGTTTCCGAATCCCCCAGATTCATCAAGCTTGCAATTGTCTTTGTTGACTGATATCGATGACAGCAGAAATACGATTGAAGGTGAAATTGTTGATTTAAACGTGGAGCCAGCATCATCGTTGCAAATTGATCTGAACTGTTACCCCGATGATTGTTGTGATAATAATGGTGGAGTTCAGCAACTTACCCACGTTGAAGAACCCCAGGAAGAGGATGCTCGACTTAAAAATTGTGATGCTTTATGTAATTTGATTAAGTTGTATGAGACAATCAATTTTAATGGTACAACGTACAGACTTATATGGTAGTTTAATGACAATTATCTGGTATTATGTACACATATGTTTGGTATGTCATCAACCAATAATATTGGTTTATGACATAAACATAATAAAGAGGATCTCGACTTAAAAATTGCGATGGTTAGTTTTATATAATTTGATTAAGTTTTATGAGACAATCAATTTTAAATGGTACAACGTACAGACTTATATGGTAGTTTATGAGACAATCAATTCTAAAGTGCAAGCTGAGGTTATTTGCTTATAGATAAAAGGCATCACGTTGTTTAGGTTCGTGCATTTTAGCTTTTTTAAACTCTTAAATTAGTATTTTCAGCTTCAACCAAAATTGTTGTTTTTGGTTGATATTGATCCGGTACAATATTGATGGCAACCTGGTACTTTATTCCAAAACATTTGGTATAACGTCAACTTACGTCGCTAGTTGTTATCAATTATCAACGGTTCTTTTAAAAATTGGTTAAGCTCTTTAAGGTGTGCGGTGTAGGTATTTTTTTAAAGGATAGCAGGCATTCAAATCTGGTGGTTTGTGAAAATTATGTAAAAGTTCTTAATTAAGTGTTTCCAATGTTATATAGAATTGTGGTACTTTCTTGCTACGGTAGCGGTATTTCATTGACATTAACATGGTACAAAAAAAATGTTGCAAACATAGCCACCAGTAAAAGTGTATACCAACAAATGCTACCAGACATCAATAGAGTGGACACTGACATAATATGTAAATGCATGACATGTAAATTATGCCATACACAAACTGTAACTGAATATAAGGCTCACTGCCAACAAGTTGAAACCATTAACAAAGTTTTGTTTCATGCTACTTCCTTAATTACATCATACTTTTGCAGTTTGATAGTAACTGTATTTGAAGCATAAAATAAATGCATAAGCAAAATCCTAACTCTTACGAAGTACGAATTACAAACCAGAATTACTTGCATCTAAAATGTTTAGAACAATTATCACTGTCTTACACCCCCTGAACCTAACTGAAACTCTATATTTCAGCTTTTCGAACTACCTCTTTCTTTTCTGTTGTGCCTGTTGACCTTTCTTCGCTTGTGTTGGTGCATTCGAACGTTGCAACTCAGCTGTCCATGAATCAGCTAATGTATCCCATCATACAGCACAACACAAGCACAAAGTTGTTTCCTGAATGAGAGCAATGAGCTTTATTTTACATTATTAAATGTCCAGCTAGGATTTTTCATGTGCATTCCAATATTGATCAGAAGTGCCACTCATATGGAAAGATATACCAGCCATATGCATTATTACGTACCAACTTTATACATATAGAAGTACCACTCGTATACACTACATAGTACCACCTACCTCAACATAAAGAACCAATATGCATAAGGTTTTCACAAATTTAATGCAGTAAGAAACATCAGCCAAAAGTTGGAAGTTATACCAGCAATATGTATAAACAAGTACCAGTCATGAACCAAAAAGTACCAGCCATATGCCAAAAAAGTACCAGCCATTTGCAAAAAAAAAAAGTATCAGCCATAAGTAGAAAAAGTATCAGCCATATGCAAAAACAAGTACCAGTCACAAACTGACAGAAGTGCCACTTGCATATGAAAAGATATACCAGCCATATGCATTAATAAGTACCAACCTCATGCATACATAAGTATCACTCATACATACTACATAGTACCACCTACCTCAAAATAAAGATCCAATACGCATAAGGTTTTCACATATTAATGCGGTAAGAAACATCAGCCACAAGTTGGAAGATATAACAGAATGCATAAATAAGTACTAGATACACCAACAAAGTACCATCCATTTGCAAAAAAAAAAAAGTACCTACCATATGCAAATACAAGTACCAACCTTAGAAAAGAGTTAGTCTCCGCCGTAGGTTAAAAAAGTACCACACATTTACAAGAAATGGTACCATCAACCCCAACTTAAAGAACCGAAATAGAGATTTGAAAATGACACCAAATACTCAGTACTAACTCATTGCTAATACCAGCCGTCCAAAGAAAGAAGTACCAGTCGTTGAACTATTTTAATACCAGCAATGTCAATAATTAATACCACAGACATAGTGATGTTAGCACCATAATTTTGCAGCACATCGTTCCAGCCATGCAGAGTAAGTTGTACCAATGATTTTACCACCCAAATCATAAATTAATACCACACACACACAGGAATAAGCACCTTGATATTTGTAATCCATAAAGAAGTATAAGCCAGAAGTAGAATGAGGTACCAAACATATTCATAAATAAATACCAGCCAGCAAAGGCCCACTGAAAAATCAAAAGAACTCAATAACGGTAAAGCAGCCAAGCACAAACCCTAAAAATAACCCGAAAGAAGAAGCAAGGTTCAATCAGAAGAAATTCAAGGAAATAAAGAGATAACTAAAAGAATACCTTGAGGAAAAAAATACCACAGTTGAAGTCTTGTTAGATTATGGACGAATCAACTAATCACCGCAGGATGCACCAGTCGCAGCCACAACGAGTGAATGAATAGAACTAAATACACAAGCAAAATTGATTCCCGAAAACCGGCATCAAATATATGTTCCTTCCGTCGACTGTAAGGGTTTCAAATGAGGATGAAGATTCGACAATTACAAGCAGGGAATCAAGAAAGGTGCAACGTGTTTGTTACCTGTTCTCGAGTTTACTGTTTTCAACACCGTCTTCAATTGCTTCAGTCTCGTCCAACACTTCCGTGCCGCAGAGACAAGCTACAAATTAACAGAAGCACGGCGTTATATGTTCCCCATTCGCCGGTTAGGGTTTAGTGACGATGATAATGGAGAGGCGCAGCTACAAAATTTACTGCTTGTTCGTCGATGTTCGCGGGTGAAGAATTTCTTCGTCGGGGTCTGGGTCGCAATGAATTGCTACAGCGTCGTGGGAGAGATTCAACAAGAACGGGAGAGAATAGAAACTGCAAATGAAGAATCTCATATTTTGTGGTACCAAATTAAAGATAAATGGTATAACATATAATCTAGACCCTCTATTTTATTTATTATAATCTAATGGTCACAAATGATTCCAGAACCATCCAGGGACATTTATAAGTCCTGAATATAATCTATATTCCAACATAATTTCCAGGTTTGATAGCTTTTGGGGACTCCATTGTTGACACGGGCAACAATAACACCCGCCAGACTTTCGTCAAAGCCAACTACTTGCCGTACGTACGGGAAAGACTTCATGGGAGGGAACAAGCCTAATGGCAGGATTCCAACTGATATCATAGGTGCTTATAATAAAATACATGTATCTTCACGATATATGTTATGTTCCCTTCTTAATATGATACATGTTTTGTATTTAATTATGCCTAGGTTTTTTTTATTCATTGTTCCCAGCAGTGGCGGATCCAAAGGGGGTCGGGGGCACAGGCCCCCTGAAATTTTTGAAAATTTGTCAAATAATCTTATAAATTTTTGAAAAAATACAAAATGACATAATTTTTTAAAGAGTGATAGTGTCAAAAAATTTTTTTACCCCCCGAGACAAAGCTCCTGGATCCGCCACTGGTTCCCAGCGGAATTGCTTGGAATTAAAGACTAGACTACGTGCCAGCTTATCTTGACCCAAACCTTAAACCGGAGGACCTCTTGACCGGTGTCAGCTTTGCTTTGGGAGCATAAAATTTGTTAGCAGAAATATATGTTACTATACTTCTACCTAGACAGTGTACCTATCATTTTACGGAATAGTGAATTGTGTGGGGGTTGTCGATCTCAGGGACCTCGTTCAATTAATTGACAAATTATAACTAACTGAGAAATTAAACTAAGAAAACAAGAAACGTCACTTTTTCCAGGTTTTACTTAATTTAAAAAAAGAAAGACTCAACAAACTAATTAACATAAAATAATAAAATAGTAAAATAAATTAAACAAATAAATAAAGGTTAAAACTCTAAATATAAGGAAACACACCCCGGATTGTTATGCAAACCTTCACTTTCTAATATATTAATAAACTCTTCCCTAATTCTGCAATAAACTCAAAATATAATTAATTCGTCAATGGCTAAGTCTAACGAATCCTAACCAGTTGCTAGGATTAGCAGCGCAGACTAATGCTCTAATTCGGACAGAACCAATCGCATAAATAACAATTTCTATTTGAGACCGATTAACCTATAGGCGGGATCATGGTTCTAGTCGTTAATCAGGTTTAATTCTTATGTCTTGTTATCTATCCCAGTTCTCGCGTGTTGATTAGAAACTACAAAAATAGCTTTAATAATTAGCTAGAGAATTAAAGCGCATGAAGAACTGGAATTAAACTACTGCATAATTGATTAGTAAAAAGATTACAAAATAATATAAAGATCTGATTTACTACCCCAATCCGGGGAGCTAAACTAACTACTCAAACATGTATATAAAAATCACAAAAACAACAAAGGAAGAACAAATTAACAGATTAGATAAAAAGGGAAGAAGAAACTCTGTAAAGAAGATCTCTGCTCTGTCTTCCTTCTTCATGTGTCTCTGCATTAATCCTCTACTAGAAGTGTGGGGTTGTAACATTGGTGGACTTATGGGTGTGGAAAGTGGTGGATCCATCGGCAGTGGCGAACGCAAAGGTGGGGCCGGGGGAGCCCGGGCCCCCCAAAACTTTTGAAAATTTGTAAAATGATCTTATAAATTTTTAAAAAATATAAAATAACATAATGTTTTAAAGAACAATAGTGTCAAAAAATTTTTTTACCCCTCTAAATAAAAGTTCTGAGTCCGCTATCATCCATCGGACGCACACACTACGCATATACACACATCTCTCAATTTAAGATATTACATTAATTAAACTGCAGTACGTACGTAAATGGTTATCCCATTGGCATTAAGGGGGCAACTAGAATTGTTCAAGGAATACGTGGAGAGACTTAAATCAATGGTTGGAGAAAACCAAACTGGAGGCATCATCATAATAAGCAACACCGCCTACTTAATATATCTGCCAGCAGTGCAGACATCGTATTCATCGCCGTAAGTCCGTAACCTACTTCGACTCTTCCATCAGGAGAACACAATATGACTTAGAGCACTACAACACCAATGAGAATGGAATCTACTAAAAAAGTTTTATTGGTTTCTATCACAAATTTGTTTCTCTGGTAAATTCTTAACTAACACACTCACATCTAATTCTCTCTCTTTCACATATATATTTTTCTTTTCTTTTTAATCTTCTAGAGTGGATTCCACTTTGCTATGGAAGCTCTTACGCCAATCTATTACTCCAACGAGCTTCTTCCATAATTCATCAGGTGATCATTAATATAAATAACAAGAATTTTCTTCTTTTTTTACACCACTAAATTATTTATATATGAAAATGCCCGGCACATGCTGATAAAAAGAAAAATGTAAGGTAACTATGGGTAGGAACTGTACGGACTTGGAGCAAGGAGATTTGCGGTGTTGGGGTGCCCCACCGATCGGGTGTCTGCCTGCACAGAGAACTATAGCCGGTGGATTACGGCGACAATGCCATCGTGACAACAATCAATTTGTCCAGCTGTTCAACTCCAAACTCGCCAACGAGACCTTGGCTCTCAACACCAAGCTTGCCGGTTCTTTAGTGATCTACATAGACATCTACGATGCGATACTCGAAATTAATTGAGACTCCGTCCAAATATGATATCGTCTATCTTTTATTTCTAAAAGTTGACAACACTTTTTTATTCTCAATTTTCTAGCTATTTCAGTTAAAAAATATTTCTCAGTTATAAACTTTTATTAGTTTGAAATTGATTCCAACAAAATTTACTATTTAGTTTTAAAGTTTTTTTATGAATCATATAACTTATTTATATAAATAAAACTATACATATAACTTAAGGCTAGACGCTTTCTGCCCGTTAAGAAGTACGTGCCCCACATGCGGAGCTTTCTCCCGATTCTCCATGCGAAGTTTCCCTGTCTCGACTTCTTCTTGCCATTGTTGCAGCCGCGCTCCACTGCCCTCCGTACTGAGCTGCCGTCGTAGGATCCGCCGCGCCGCCAGGGTCCAGTCTGATGGTTAGGCCCCACCGGCAGGCTCTTCCCCCACTCCCCCAGCTATCCCTGGTTTCTAGTCCGCTTTCGATGGTGCGGAAACTTGGCCGAGTTCGCGCGCTACTCCGGCAGTCTCCCCTTCAGGCGGCGGTGCTCCGTCGATCCCTCCACCCATTGCACTTGCCTCTTCCTCCCCTGTTGTGGCTTCTCTGGGTTCGATGGCCCCTGCATCTCTGTCTCCTTCTGTGGCGCCTTCTGGTGCAGCTATGGATCTGGTTGGGGCCATGATCATCTTCCGCATGTCTCTGCTGGGTCGAGTCGTTTTTCTCGCCCGTTTGATGGTCTGACCCATGCTTCTAGTTTGACCGATGATACATAACCCTTTTCTCCTACTTCGCATCCTGGTTGCGCGGGCAAGGATGGATCGACTGAAGCTCTGGCTCGAGAGGATTGTGTGGGCAACGATGGTTCGACTACAGTCTTGGGGCTTTGGTTGTTGTTAATTCAGTTGACAAGGCCGTAGGCAGCCGAGCCAAAAATCTGACCATGCTGGGGCTCAATGTTGTGGGCAATAATGCCAGTTCGTCTTTGTTGCCTCATTTGGAGACTGTTGTTGTGGCCCTAGTTGAGGGGCCGTCTGAGTTGGTTGGTGGGAATTATGTTAGTGCCCTTGTACCAAACCCTGTTAATGCAGCCACTTTGGTGACTGAGATTCCCGCTCTAACTCGACCTAGTGATGCTTTGAAACTATCAAACCTTGATCCCAAGGTTATCTTTCACGACAATGGGAAGAGCAAGCTTCACAGTCACCTGCTTTAGCCCCCTACTGATGTGGCCCTCCAAGAGTATCTCAATCGGCCTGGTCCCTCTTTAGAAGAGGTAGTGGACAAGGCTTTCCCCATCTCCCCAAGGCTAGAGAACGGACTGCTATAGCAAAAAGAACTCCCCTACATTCCATCCCAAACATGGCAAAGCTGCCCAAGACATCGGCTCCCTCTGGTCGCACCCCGTTTGCTAAAAGAACACCAAAAGACCCTCCCCCAAGCAAGTCCTCGAACACCAAGTCTAATGCTTCTTTCCTAGACATGCTACTTACTAGGCAGATTAATTATTCCGATATGTCATTACAAAATTAACTAATTGGTAGTGCTGATTTGGATAGTCCCTTTGTTACTATTGAGGAAGAGGACATAGCCCCAGAAATCGATTACTGGAAAAACAACCCTAGTGGGCCATATCTGGGGCAAAAAGTTTGGTTTTATATTGTTAAGGAATACGTCAAACGTGCTTGGAGCTTCGTTCCAACCCCACAGATCCTCCTCTATGACGAAGGTTGGTTTCTCTTCCACTTTGACAAGGAAGAGGACCTCCAACTTGTCCTCGATAAGGGACCTTGGCTCCTTCACTCGTCACCTCTCATCCTTAAAGATGGACCCTAGACCTCTCTTTTAATCCAAAGGATCTTAACCGCATCCCGGTTTGGATCCAGCTCCCCAAACTCGCCATTAACCTCTGGTCCCAAATGAGTCTTGCTAAGATATGCTCTAAACTCGGCAACACTGACCACTCCACGACCATGAAAACTAGAATCTCTTTCGCAAGAGCCTTGTGGGGGTGGACTTCAACCTAGATTTACTAGAGAGATCGAGATTAGGACCCTTGGAGGTCCTCTCTTCCAACAAGTGGTCTATGAGTGGGAGCCCATTTCTTGCTCCTCTTGCAACCTTCTTGGTCATCCTGCCTCGATGCCCTTCCTTTAGCCCTCGTCCCAACCGAAAACCTTCAGCCAAACCTCCCCCTCCCCATTCCGATGCCCCTCCCCCCCCTCCCCCTACCCACCCCGCCCCTCATCCTCCCCTCCCCCTACTCCCTCGCCCCCCTCTCCTCCCCACTCCTACCCCTGTTCCCCCTTCTATTCAGCCTCCGCCCTTCACCCCCTCCTCCCCCACTCACCCCCGCCCTCCGATTACTAAGTCCCCTTCCCTCCTTGATCTGCTTATGTCTCCATCTCTACAGCTTGTCCTTGCTTCCGACTCCTCAGCCCCCTGGCTCCTAGTCCCCTTTAAAGGTAAGAGCCCTAAGAAGTTCACTCTATAGCCCCTCCTTCCTCTGGCCATCCACTCCTTCTAGCTAAATCCTTTGCCATCCTCGACTAGGGCCTTATTCCTCCACCCTCCCCCCTCTTCCCCCTCAACCCTCCCATGAATTTAGTGGTTTGGAATGTTAGGGGGCATGCTGCTCACTCTAAATTAAGTGAGATATCAAAATTTGGGAAAGTAGTAACCTCTTTGCCTTCGCCCTCCTAGAAACCCATGTCTCCCACAGTAACTATCTCCCGCTCCTCTCTCGTTTCTTCCCCTTGTGGAATTTTGTCCATAACTACGACGCACATCCCAATGGTCGCATCTGGATCCTTTATAACCCCTCCATCATTGCCCTTTCTCCTTTCCAAGTCTCTGACCAAATTCTTACCTGAAAAGCCTCTTTTCTTGATTCATCCTCCTTCTTTTTGTCGGTTGTCTACGGTAGGAACAACCCTTTGCTTATATCCCACCTCTAGGAGGACATCTTGAGCATTAGCAGGAACATGCTGGGCCCATGGGTCGTCGCTGGGGATTTTAACAACATCCTTTATGCGGAAGATAGACTTAGCACCCATACCCCTCCCCTAGAGACTACCGTGACTTTGCGGATTGTGTTGCCAAGGTCGAGCTTCAGGATCTCCGCTACTTCGGTGTTTCTACACATGGTGGAAACCAATTCGATCATAGTCGTGTCCTTAGTAAATTAGACCGGGTCCTTATTAACGTCAACTAAATTTTGGCTTTCCCTAACAGCTATGCCTCTTTCCCCTCCCCTTGTGTCAGACCACAGTCCTATCCGTATCACCCTCCGTCACCCTAGGCCTTGCAAAAAGAGCTTCAAATTTCTCAACCTTTGGCCAGCGACCCCTCCCTCCTCCAACTTGTTCGTGATGCCTGGGATACACCTTTCATAGGTAAACCGCCTTTTCAACCATTACCAGAGACTCAAGCTTCTCAAAGCCAGCCTCTCCTCCCTTCATAGGATGGAATATGGCTCTCTTAAGGCGAAAGGCCAAGCTATTAGGGACCATCTTACAGATACCCAATTGAAGCTTGATTTTGACCCTTGGAACCCTACCCTTATCTCTAAAGAAAAATCTCTAAGCATAAGCTTGTTATAATGGGATAAACATGAGCTTTTGTTTCTTCGGCAACTCGCTAAAAACCCGCTCGTTCAAGTATGCGGACTCTAACACATCCTTTTTTCATAGAGCCATTAAAGCTAGAAGGAACAAGAACACCATAGCCTCCATCACCAATGACCACGGGGAGGTCCTTAACGCCCCTACTGATATTGAAGATTGCCTTGTCTCCTATTTCTAGAGTTCTCTAAGAACGCATATGTCTCTCCCCCATTCCCTGGTGGATTTTAACCTAGAGAACACGAGACCCTTTATCGTCCCTCTGGGCCTCCTTAACCCGTCCTATCGACTCTAAAGACATTAAGATGGCTCTCTTTTCTATAAGACGACAAAGACCCGGGGCCAGACGGCTTCACAGTCAAATTTTTCAAAGCAGCTTGGGATATTGTAGGGGAGGACATCTGCCAAGGTATTAAAGGTTTTCTTCGACAGTGGAAGACTGCTCCGGGAGATTAACACCACCCTTTGAAATACCCCTAAATTAATTTAAATTAATTTAGGGGATTTCTTTTATTAAACCTTTAACTACTATTAAGTATAAATTATTATATGGAATTAGGAATATTAAATTATTGTATGGAATTATGAGTATTAATATTATATGGAATTATGGAAATTATTTTAGGGGATTCCTCCTATTTACCTCTAAAGAATACAATTAAATATTAAATTATTATATATTATTATATAGTATTATGAATTTAATAACAAGATTATATAGTCAATAAATCTTGGAAAATTCCTAGACACTCCAATTATATTATAAAGACTTTAGAAATATATGGAACTTGGTTTGGATCATAAAAGTCATATAAAATCATAGTTGAAATATCCCTAATAATTATAAAAATAATTAAGGTCTAATTATATAAGGGCTAACATGTTGTAATAATGGATTAAATAAATATTTACATGAATTAAGGTTTCAATGAACCTCAATTATATTTATAAAAAAAAAATTACATAGTCTAAAAAGATTTATCAAATGTAACATGAAAATTCTAAATTAAGGGGATAATATAAAAGGAGTAAATTATACAATAAAAATCGGTGTAACATGTATATATACTATTACATGAAATGACACATAGATTATTATAAGGAAGATTGAGAGGTTATTTAACGAGCTAATTTAATTATGAATCTTCTCTAATCCTTTTCATATTACCTTCACCATGTTACAAAAAAAAAATTAAAATAAATATAACATAAATAATAGCTTCTCTTCTACTCTTTCATTTTCTTTATTATAAAACTTATATGCTGGCCTCTCTTCTTCATATTCCCCGCATACAATAACTAATGACAAAACAAATAAATATTTAGCAATTTATCTTTCACTCACAGTTGAAAAATCCTCTCCTTTATTTTTCTCCTCACATTATGAAATATATATAATACATGTGAGCTCTCTATTTTCTTCACTCACTTAACTGACAAGGAACCTTTCATTCTCTTCACATCTCTTCACGTTAATTAACAACCGTGCTTTCATTCTCTTCACATCAATATTGCAACTCTACGTGGTGAGAGGATCATACATACATCGCTCTCTCCATTCACTTTCTTCACACCCACCGTTACAATCCTAACCCCAGGAAATACCTACAAGCCCGCCGTTCACATTCTCTCATTTCTTCTCATATTTCAAGAAACATACAGTTATTTCGATCCCCTGTTTCAGCACCCCTGAAATTGTATATCGCTGGAGTCCTGATCTCATGCACCAAATTGAAGGGAGGACCGAGAGCATTTCCATTCCAGAACTGCCCTACACTCCTCTTCATCGCTTTCTTGTACAAGCGCCTTTGCAGCACAAATCATTGATCTGTTTTGTGCACACCAGACTCTACAGGACTGAAAATAATTCATATCTGCAACCGGTAATATACCCAACTCTGTCTTCTTCTTCTCCTCTACTGTTATAACAAAAGAAGTTTTAAATTCTTCTGTTGGGCACCGTGTGAGAACTGAAGGAAAAAAAAGATAGAGATTAACAAAAAGGAAATCTTAATCTTAACTAAACAAAGTAATTGGGTTAGATATTAGTAGCGCTAAAATTCTGGTTCGTGAGTATAGGAATTTTTGGAATAATGTTTTGGGTTAAGAAACAAACTCAAAAGTAAACGAGCAGTAAAAAAAATATACAAATAAAAATGGTTGTATTAACAAGTGTATAACAAATTAAGTGGTTTTAAGATTAAGTGGGTAACAAGTCGTTGCGGTAATTAAATATAAATTACTATATTTATGGTGTAAGTTGAGAATTTTATGGTTTGATAAGTGGTTCAAATTTTTAGTGATTGTAGGATTTAAAATTTGTGAAATAGAGTATGGTAAAGAGATATAGATTATAGAGAGGGATAAATATATAAATATAGGATGACTAAGTTATAAAAACCGATGGTTTGTAAAGAAAAATGATGAATTGATAAGTAATAAGTCAGTAATGATAGATTTGATAAAAGGCTAATAAGAAAAATTATTATTAAATGTTTAAATGGGTTGGTAATTTGGGATTTTAAAAAAACAATTAGTATGTAGTTGAGTTTATTGGAGAATTAATATTTGAGGTTAGTGGGAGAGATTAAAGGATTACTTAATAATTAGTTATCAAGTAAAGTAGTTAAATGATTAGTGGTTTTAAAATGTAAAATACACATTTATATATTGAGATTAGGATTAAGGAAATAAAAGGGATTGAGTAAAGAAAAGTGGTAGGGAATAGATGATTAAGTGGATAAATTGATTAATAAATTATTTAGTAAACTTTGGTAAGTTAATAATTGATCAATAAATCGCCAAGTTCAATGGCGAATTAGATTGTAAACGAAAAAGAGAATATATGGGTTAAGAGTAAGTAATTAATTATCAAGTAGTGAAGAAGGTTGATGATTTTAGCATTTAATATATAATTATATATGTACATATATAAGCTTAAGAAAATATGATGATATGAATAATAAATTAGTAATATGAGAGTAAGGAATTTAGTATTTAATTTGGTAAATTGAAACCGACTGATTGATAAACGTTAGGAAACTTAGGATATTATCTGGTAGTTATGTTTATGTTGTTTTTCTCGAATTTAGACCGTAGCTTTTGTAATTTTATAAGTTGTAATTGGTGAGGTTGGAGTCGGGTGTTTGGAACCCGATGGTCTGTAAACGCCAGTAGAGATTTTATATTCCGCTGTGTTTATTGTAAGTAGGGGCGTTACAGAAAGTGGTATCAGAGCGTAGTTACACTCTGAACCCGAGAAAACAAGCCGAGTGAAATACTTAGATTATAGGTGCACTTAAAACTGGGGTAGAATTGGGAAGTGAGAATTCCAGTAAGGCACGACTCCTAACCCTTCTTAGATTAGTGAATGATTTCTTTATACACTTTCCTTTTTATGAATGTATGTAGAGAATGGTGTGCTGTTGTTCTGTTCGAACATTAAACACTACTACAAAAAATGCTTTAGACAACTGTTAAAAAGGCTTTAGAGAACTGTTAAAAATAGTTCTAGTTGTTGGAGTTCTCTATAGTATGGTCTACTTTAGACTACTGTGATTAACAGTTCTCTATACTCACTTATAACTACTGTTAATGTGATGATACACACCTGTTATTAACAGTTGTCTATTACACTTTTAGAATCTGTTTTAGTATGATTTAAGAACTGTCAGTAACAGTTGTCTATGATCGGAAACACTTCATATATCAATATCATTAGAAAACTGTTATTACCAGTTGTCTTTTAACAAATACCGAGATATATCAACACTATTGACAACTGTTAATAACAGTTTTCTATAGTCAAATTCAACCAAAAACACTACAGAATTTACAACTGTGATTAACAGTTCTCTTTTGTAGAATAACAGGTTTCTAAAGCACCTTGTCCAAACAGCATTACACCTATTTGGACAATCCATAATGACAAATGTTTCAGTCATAATCATGTAGAAATAGCATAATAATCTACAAATACACCTGTTCCAGCAATAATTCAATATATAATCCATAATAGCTAGCAACACCTACTAAAACACTTTCCATAAATAAAACATAAGTCTTTTATCACCATGTCAACAACACATACAACACTTTCAAGTGTACTTTGCCACCAGCAAATGCACATTAATTTAGCTAACAGTTCAACTAATCGTCTAGATGTCTTGAGAGTCACCATTATCATGCTACATGCTACACTTGATCGATACTATAGAAAAACTAATCAAACTCTGAATCCAAATGCTTCTGCATATAAGCTGCCCATTGCTCTCGAATTTCATCAATTTCATTTTGCTCATACGCTCTACCGTTGTACCCGCCCAAGTACTTGAAAACACAATAAAAAGTAGTATTAGCTCATTACCAAATAAATATCATTATATATGCATTTGATAGTGTATAATCAATATGTTTACCTCTGTTTGATCCATGCTTTTATCCATCTTTGATCGATGTTTTTCCCCCTGATAGTTTCCACCTTGAGAAGGAAATCGTCCACCGAATCAAATGATGGGACCTTGTAAAGGGCCACCAGTATTTTATGTTCGCACAGATTGAGGATTTCCTTCACTGAAAGTACCAAAACAATCCACAAGTCAGTCTCAGCAAGTGAACACTCATGACGAAAATCTAGACTTCAGTTAAAAAGTTATATAATAGAGAAAACAATCACAAGCATTATTTCATACAAGTTTATATCCTCAGCGGATTGACATACAACCAAGAACATTTGTAAACAATGCCAAGAAATAGCGGAGTTACCCGGGGCAACTGGGTCCTCTAATTTCTCAATTCTTTTGCAATTTCGAAGTGCTATCCTTACATCATTTTCTAACGAATTCATCATCACAACACCAGGACAGTCCATAACATTTTTGTCCAGACGTACCTCTTGCATTGATCTCGTCAACCCAGGGGTTGAACCAACGTTAACCACGAGAGATCTCTTCAAACTGTTGATAATGCTACTCTTTCCCACATTTGCAAGCCCAATGATACCCACTGTGATTGTCTTCTTGATCTGACAAATACAAGGATTGGAAAAATCAGAAATCAGAACTTGCATAATCTTACACCGACAAAGAAGATACTTCGCTTGAGAAGATGCAAAGTAATAATGATTTAAATCAAGATGGGTCCAGTATCTGGATCAACATACATCATGACTCCGAGAATAATTCTTTAGCAACTTGATTAGAGATTCAGCACCGAGACAATCACTTGTCAGAGGAATGGTGTTGCTTGATTTTGATTTCTTGGTCTTAGAGGAACCCTTCCAGCCTAAATTAGATCTTTGTTGTTGAGTGCTACACTTAAACGCAACGGCAGGATGCTCCTCTCTAAGACACTTCAGCCACTTCTCCACAGCCTCTCTTGGCACAAGATTTGGCATTCAGAATATAATTATCATCACAACAAAAAAACAATAGTTAATGATAGATGAGATCTAAGGAACTTCACATGCCGACACACTCTCTCCAAAGCTTGCATATAAAAAGATGAGAATCATAACATACCAAAGCTTGCATATAAAAATAGCATTTGTTTTGAAAAAAATAAAATAAAAGAGTGGAATGTAAAAGCGATCAAACAAAAAGAGAGATGAACCGCGAATTGGAAAGTGAGTGAGTAGAATAAAAAAGTGCAATGCCAAAATAAAAACAGACCATTGTTTTCAGAAGGATTTGAAAAAAAATAAAAAAAGTGCAATGTCAAGATAAAGTATAGTGCTCGGAAGATAAGTAGAGCAATCAAATCATATAAAAGTGAGAAAGAAAGATCAGATATTCGGGAAAAAGAAACTTGATCAGAAGGCCTAGAGACTTACATCAACTGTCGGGGTCATTCCTTTCTCTTCCAGCCTATATTTAGCATTCCTTATAAAGATAGATCACTCATACATTGTCTGCGACACCCTTTCACTTACATTACAAACGAAAAAGTAATCATTCCTTTTTAAAAAAAGGAATCATTCTTGTATTACAAACAAAAGAGTAATCATTCTTGAATCTCTATTTGTAAACTCAAGATGATCTTTTATAGTTGCACTATAGTGCATAACAACACATTCATAAATCGAACAAGAAGTTGGAGCATACATCTTACCAGAGGATTGTTTTTTTCATAAGAACATCTACATGAACACATCCATAGAGCACATACCAAGAGCTGCATTCCTGCCTATTAGATAGCAAACATACCAATCACAACATTTCTGAGTAGTAGAGAGTGACAATGGAGAGACAAAAGTACAAAACAAACTCAAGAGACTGATATTGAAAATTTAAATAGCCCTAAATTACTATGTACTAGAACAACATATGAATTGAGCTTGATCCTCTTTTCAACAAATTTCAAATAGCCTACAGGCAGACAAAGAAGATCAGACCAAGAAAGGAGAGAATTCGTCAGTATAAAGTTATCAGTTAGTTTCCTAGTAAGAAACAACATACATATTGATACATATCCACATTCTTCACCAACATACCAGTACACATTATACTATATCAAGCTTCAAATATTTGATCAGACCAGCCACTTGCTAACCATAACTCAAAGCAAAGTGTAAAGTCATATCAACCTGTACGAGCTTACATGTAGTCTATCATAGATGACAGACAAAGTAGTTATATTTGACTTCCATTCACTACTACAAAAAAGGTAAAAGACAACAACTAAAAAGGTTATAGACAACAGTTAAAAACTGTTGTATCAGTTTGTGTTGTCTAAAGGGATAAGAGCTAAGACAACGGTTTGATAACTATTGTCTTATCCGACCAAGTGTTGTGGTTGAGCTTAAAAAACTGTTTTTATACCATTTAGTAACACTCAATCTTTTTTTGTCGAAGTTAGCACCTATATACAATACTTATATAATATGGTCTTAAGTAGCTAAATTGGTCTTCCCAACTAATCACATATTTGTCCTCACTTATGAATGAAAAATAAGAGCAAACACTTCATTTAATTGCACATATATATCCAACCTCTTTCACCTGTCTCAGTGTATTATAGATTCCAACTCCACCAAACACACATTCGCTCAACAAGTAGTGTATCAATAGAAGCAACACCCTCATTTCTTTGTAACTATTCCAAAATCACTCACTGATTAGTGTAGCTACAAATAAACCTCTAAAAGCTAATAAAAACACCTGACAATAACAATCTGCTCCATTTCCTGTAGAGCTGCTACACACAGAGTTAAGCTGTCCATTAGGTTGTATTGGACGCTATAAAAAAACAAACCATAAAAAGAAGAATAATAAGAAACCGCCAGTCATCACAACTTAACAAAATGTACACATTTACTTGATTGATTAACTTTATATAAAAGTGTAATGTACTTTTAGCATTCTCTGCATGAAGCAAGTCAGCAAGATATTGCGCTGTCTACAGACCAGCGTGAGAATTCTTTTGAAAGGGCTGAAAATTACTTGGGTTTGTTTTGCATCTTTACTATCCTTCGGCAAGTTTGAATTCTGCAACACTAAAGAAAAACATTTCCAGTTCTTCGTTTAAATAACTGTCTTTATAAATGTCATTAGAATTTGCGTCTACTAAGCAAAGTAAAAACTCATATACATCTTCAATATGTTACCAGTAGTTATGATCACCTTCCTTATTTTCTCCCTTGCCGCCTCAACTTGTCTATCATCTTCGTATTCATGAATCTTTCTGCGTGCCTGGGATAAAAAAGATAGTAACACAAATCAGTGGCTCACAAGAATCCTTTTCTTATTAGTTCAACTTTGCGCATTACTTGTTAAAGAAAGCTACAGGAAGAATACATAATACAACGACAAACAAGAGATGAAGAAACAATACCTTTTTGCATCTATAGTGACTTTTGTGACTTTACATGTAAAAGAAACATATAGAGTGAGTCATTCTGCTCTGAATTCCTTATTCTGTTCGAAATGAAGAAAAGTTAGGGCTTGTGCAGATTTGGAAGAATATTGAAGATTCAAGGCCATAATGTAATAGATCAACACTTACTCTCTCGGTAGGGCATTTTTTTTCCCGGTTCCCTCCTTGCGGTTTTCGGACCTGGAGAGACTGAGCTCCTTTATGTTTTACCCATGCTTGAAGAAGAAAACAAAGAGGAAGTGAGCCTGGGTTTTCAGAGAACTCGTTGATGAGACCACCAGAGAGTATAAGACAAAACCTTTACCTTATAGATCTCGATTTTGAATGCTTTGGTTGAGTCCCAACCCGCAGCGAACGCAAGGAATAGAATGGCAGCGTCTGAATCTTCTTGTTCGCCGGCAGGAATGCAAAAGGAGAAGAATGGAGAAGAGGAGTGGAGCAGGTGTGGAGGTGCTCTGCGCATTTGAAGTGGCCTGGTAGTAGCGTGGAACGATGAAGGGAGAGAGGGAGGAGAGCAGTGTTGGGTTACGGGATTTTCATTTTAGGGATTTTGGTGAGCGGGAGAACTCCTCGCCTAATATAGTACGCTACCAATTTTTTCAAACAGGGACATTGATGGTATATGCTATATGATAAGGGTATTGAAGTCATTTGGATAAATACATTTAAGTCTCTCCGGCCTAGAATCTCTAATTTTTAACAGTTCTGTTAAGCTACCCTAAGACAACTAATATTATAACAGTTGTATATCTAATGTTTTAGTAACCCAATTTGCAGAAATTCATCAAAGACTACTTCAATTTTATAACAGTTCTCTTTGGACAGTACTTAAAAATCAAATTTGTAGTAGTGAAACTACAGTAGAAATATAGGTTGGAATATCATCTATTGAGTATGTTAAGATTTTGGTTGGGATAAATCATATATTAAGCTATTTTCAAAAGCATACTTATGGAGAATACATGGATAAGACTACAATTCCTTAAGAGCAAGTACACATGCTCCTAGAAATTTTAAAGAAAACTTTTGGTTGAAAACAGTATACAAATAGAACTTTAAATAACTGAATTAGTATTGATATTATGTGAAAGTACTTCAACTCCTTTAAAGTTTGAAAATAAGTCTCAAGAATTACTTGGTACAAATGTTGCCTAAAGGTAATGTTTGGATAAATCTTAAGTCTAGAAAATTATTAAGTTAACCAACACTAGTAGCATACACCCGAACCCATAAACCACACTAAAACTCTATGCTAACTTTAGAAAGAAAACACCTAAACCTAACACCCTACGGGAAGTGCCTGGTGCGACGAACTCCTAGGCTGAAAGTAGTGGGGGTGCACACCCACTTCTGGAAGTTTAGAGGCTAGACAAGCCTTGTCATCTAACCGTAAATAATCTTCTACGCAAGTGATGGATTGTGTTGAACTTGAGGAGGATTGGTGGTAAGACGTTACCATCATGAAATCTTGAGCTAGGCATATTTCATTACTAACCACAGTGAACAAATCAAAATTTGTACCTTAAGATCCGGTATTAAAACTCATAAATGTAAAGGGTTTATTGAGTTAAATCTTTGGTGAAAATACCTATATATGGAGGAAGGGGATTAAGTTTGGGTACTCCAAGATACAACATCTACCCCTGGTTGAATATAAAAACCAATAAAAGAAGTTACTTAAAGATTGAGTGAAGAGAAGAGTAATACTAAACTAAATATCATTGATCCTTAAATACTTGAGTATTGAGCATCTTAAAAAAAAATTTAGAGTTATTTAAAGATTGGAAATTCTCATGTTTACTTGGAAGTTTAACATTATACATGTATAAAATTTTAAAAGACACACTAAGAGTGATATTTACCAAAAGCCACCATTATCTAAGAGAGTACTAGATTTAATGATCAGAGTAATACTTACATAGAACAAACCCTAAGAAAAATAATTATCAAGAGTGAGTGAACTTTCATTAGACTAATTCATTTGACTTAAAATTTATATATAGAGTCCCTACCTTGAAAAATAAATTTTAAGATAAAGAAATCAGATTTTGGAGCTACATTATAATTGATAAGAACTTCCTAAAATTCTTCCTTGAGTGAAATTATGTAAATATATAATAAGTAAATTTTATGAAGTAAACACTGAATGATTCGTCTAAAATACGATAGTTAATTATAAAAACAATTGAAACTTGAAAAGTCACAGAAAATATTTATTTTATAGAGTTTAACATATGGTTGGCTAATAAACCCTTGAAGATAATTTTGGAAGATTATTGAGGATTATTAAATGATCTGAAATATTATTTTAAACTACTCAAGTACGTTACACCAGATTTATAGCTTGTTAATATAATTGATATGATAAAATGATCATGTAATGACGTATAATTCGTACTGGTCATAAAATGAAAAGATAAGGATCATAAAATAAAATTTTATAACAGTTAAGAAAATACAAATACAAAACAATCAAGAGATACAGATATATATATCGATCGCAGATAAAATCAACGGTGCAATAAAAATTTACAACAAAGCTGGTTAATAAGGTGTTTGATTCTCTGAATGTGGCGTTTAAAATAAACATCAAGTAATTAAAGAAAACAGAAACTAAATGTTTGGTAGTCTAGTATGGTCCATGCATGTTGTTGTGATTGGTTTTTGAAACAACCTTATTGGATAGTGTGTTCTGAGTGAAGTACCCACATCTTTTCGCATGATGTTTTCCTATCCTTCGGTGGTTCTCGTTAGTAGCGGTACGAGGGCGTACCTTAGCTCTTTTAAGGGGGATATACTGGCATACTCTTCCTTCGTCACCTCATCCAGATTATGCCATGTTGCCTTATTAGCAGAATGAGAGGTGTTTATGTGCTTGGTTTTTACATTATGACACAGTATGTGACTGTTTTTTCATCATGCTATGTCTTGGTATATCTTGGTTCGTTTTGATTTTGAGTAATCTCGAGTGGAATGTTGTTATGGAAATGGATGGAAATAAAGGATTGGATTGGTATGGAATTTAATTGGAATTATTATTGTCTCAGCACACCCGAAGCGGTGTGAGTGCCTATTAGTTGATTTTAAACTTCGAGGCGAAGTTTCTTTTAAGGGGGATATACTGAAATACCCCTAAATTAATTTAAATTAATTTAGGGGATTTCTTTTATTAAACCTTTAATAATACTATTAAGTATTAAATTATTATATGGAATTAGGAATATTAAATTATTGTATGGAATTATGAGTATTAATATTTATGGAATTATGGAAATTATTATTTGGGGATTCCTCCTATTTAACTCTAAAGAATACAATTAAATATTAAATTATTATATATTATTATATAGTATTATGAATTTAATAACAAGATTTATAAGTCAATAAATCTTGGAAAAATTCCTAGACACTCCAATTATATTATAAAGATTTTAGAAATATATGGAACATTGGTTTGGATCATAAAAGTCAATATAAAATCATAGTTGAAATATCCCTAATAATTATAAAAATAATTAAGGTCTAATTATATAAGGCTAACATGTTGTAATAATGGATTAAGTAAATATTTACATGAATTAAGGTTTCAATGAACCTCAATTATATTTATAAAAAAAATTACATAGTCTAAAAAGATTTATCAAATGTAACATGAAATTCTAAATTAAGGGGATAATATAAAAGGAGTAAATTATACAATAAAAGTCGGTGTAACATGTAATATATACTATTACATGAAATGACACATAGATTATTATGAGGAAGATTGAGAGGTTATTTAAGGAGCTAATTTAATTATGAATCTTCTCTAATCCTTTTCATATTACCTTCACTCATGTTACAAAAAAAATTAAAAATAATATAACATAAATAATAGCTTCTCTTCTACTCTTTCATTTTCTTTTATTATAAAACTTATATGCTGGCCTCTCTTCTTCATATTCCCTGCATACAATAACTTAATTGACAAACAAATAAATATGTTAGCAATTTATCTTTCACTCACGGTTGAAATCCTCTCCTTTCTTTTTCTCCTCACATTATGAAATATATATAATACATGTGAGCTCTCTATTTTCTTCACTCACTTAACTGACAAAGGAACCTTTCATTCTCTTCACATCTCTTCACGTTAATTTAACATCCGGTGCTTTCATTCTCTTCACATCAATATTGCAACTTTGCGAGGTGAGAGGATCATACATACATCGCTCTCTCCATTCACTTTCTTCACCCACCGTTACAATCCTAACCCCAAGAAATACCTACAAGCCCGCCGTTCACATTCTCTTCATTTTCTTCTCATATTTCAAGAAACATACAGTTACTTCGATCCCCTTGTTTCAGCACCCCTGAAATTGTATATCGCTGGAGTCCTGATCTCATGCACCAAATTGAAGGGAGGACCGAGAGCATTTCCATTCCAGAACTGCCTACACTCCTCTTCATCGCTTTCTTGTACAAGCGCCTTTGCAGCAACAAATCATTGATCTGCTTTTTGCACACCAGACTCTATAGGACTGAAAATAATTCATATCTGCAACCGGTAATATACCCAACTCTGTCTTCTTCTTCTCCTCTACTGTTATAGCAAAAGAAGTTTTAAATTCTTCTGTTGGGCACCGTGTGAGAACTGAAGGAAAAAAAGATAGAGATTAGCAAAAAGGAAATCTTAATCTTAACTAATTATACAAAGTAATTGGGTTAGATATTAGTAGCGCTAAAATTCTGGTTCGTGAGTATAGGAATTTTTGGAATAATGTTTTGAGTTAAGAAACAAACTCAAAAGTAAACAAGCAGTAAAAAAAATATACAAATAAAAATGGTTGTATTAACAAGTGTATAACAAATTAAGTGGTTTTGAGATTAAGTGGGTAACAAGTCGTTGCGGTAATTAAATAAATTGCTATTATTTATGGTGTAAGTTGAGAATTTTATGGTTTGATAAGTGTTCAAATTTTTAGTGATTGTAGGATTTAAAATTTGTGAAATAGAGTATGGTAAAAGAGAGATTATAGAGAGGGATAAATATATAAATATAGGATGACTAAGTTATAAAAACGGATGGTTTGTAAAGAAAATGATGAATTGATAAGTAATAAGTCAGTAATGATAGATTTGATAAAAGGCTAATAAGAAAATTATTATTAAATGTTTAAATGGGTTGGTAATTTGGGATTTAAAAAAAACAATTAGTATGTAGTTGAGTTTATTGGAGAATTAATATTGAGGTTGGTGGGAAAGATTAAAGGATTACTTAATAATTAGTTATCAAGTAAGTATTAAATGATTAGTGGTTTTAAAATGTAAAATACACATTTATATATTTGAGATTAAGGAAATAAAAGGGATTGAGTAAAAGAAAAGTGGTAGGGAATAGATGATTAAGTGGATAAATTGATTAATAAATTATTTAGTAAACTTTGGTAAGTTAATAATTGATCAATAAATCGTCAAGTCAATGGCGAATTAGATTGTAAACGAAAAGAGAATATATGGGTTAAGAGTAAGTAATTAATTATCAAGTAGTGAAGAAGGTTGATGATTTTAGCATTTAATATATAATTATATATGTACATATATAAGCTTAAGAAAATATGATGATATGAATAATAAATTAGTAATATGAGAATAAGGAATTTAGTATTTAAGTTGGTAAATTGAAACCGACTGATTGATAAACGTTAGGAAACTTAGGATATTATCTGGTAGTTATGTTTATGTTGTTTTTCTCGAATTCAGACCGTAGCTTTTGTAATTTTATAAGTTGTAATTGGTGAGGTTGGAGCCGGGTGTTTGGAACCCGATGGTCTGTAAACGCCAGTAGAGATTTTATATTCCGCTGTGTTTATTGTAAGTAGGGGCGTTACACCCTTATAGTCCTTATTCCTAAATCTGAAGCCGCCTCGCCTCCTCTCCTAGGGACTATAGGCCCATCTCCTACTGCAACACCCTCTACAAGATCATCAGCAAAATCCTTGCTGATAGATTGAAGGACGCTCTCCCTTCCCTTGTGAGAAAGAACCAAGAAACTTTTATCAAAGGGCATCTTATATCTGATAACATCCAACTCTGCTCCTGTCTGATGAAGAATTACCAAAGGGCTCACATCTCCCCCCGTTGCATGATGAAGATAGACATTAGGAAAGCTTTTGACACTGTTGACTGGATCTTTCTCCAGGATACCCTATCCTTCCTAAACTTCCCCCCTCGGTTTAGTAACTGGATCATGCAATGTGTCACTTCCGCTTCCTACTTGATCAACATTAATGGCTCCCCCTTTGGTTTCTTCAAGGGTAAAAGGGGTTTGCTCTAAGGAGACCCTTTATCTCCCTATCTGTTTATGATGGTTATGGACATGCTTTCCCGCCTCCTTGATCAGCTTCCTCTTACCCCTGGATTCCGTTTCCATCCTTCCCGTTCCTCTCTCTGCCTCTCCCATCTTTTATTTGCTGATGATGCCCTGTTATTCTGTAGTGGAGACCATGAATCGATTTCTCTCATGCTCGGTAAAGTTGAGCTGTTCTCAGGGGCTTCGGGGCTTAACCTTAACCCTGCTAAATCTGATCTATTCCTTGGAGGGGTTACCCCGCCTCTTGCTGATACTATCTTAAGCTCCACCGGCTTTAACCTTGGCTCCTTTCCTTTTAGCTATCTAGGCATTCCTATCACCGCTAGAAAGCCTAAAACCACTGATTTTATTCCCCACGTTGACAACATCCGCAAAACCATCATCTCCTGGGCCGGCAAATTGCTTTTCTTTGCTGGCCGCCTCTCTCTCATACAAAGCACCCTTTTTGGCCTTTTTGGCTTCTAGGCCTCTTGCATCTTCATTCCAAAGACTGTTATCAAGAGCATCATTAAGTGCTTCTGCTCCTTCCTCTGGTCTGGTGAGGCTGACAGTAACTTCACACCTATGGAGGCTTGGAGCACCACCACAAACTTCAAAAAGCACGGAGGGCTGGATCTCAAGGATATCCACAAGTGGAACAACTACTTCTTCCTCAAATCCATCGCTTCTATCCCCCATGACACGGAACGTTTGTGGATTCAATGGATCCACAACCACTACCTGTCTAACCAAAATATATGGAAAGTCTCCGCTAAGGGTAATGACCCCTAGGCCTGGAAAGCAACTCTCCATTCTAGAGACTGGTGGATCAAGCAATATGGCTCCACGGATTATGCCTACTCCTTGTTTCTTTCCTACCCTCCCCATCCCCCTATGAGACTTTCTTACAAGGATATCACCCAACCCACGAGAGTGTTTATCTGGCATAACATCTGCTGGAAAACCTGGTCTATCCCAAAAGCAAAATTTATTTTATGGGTCACTATTAGGAATAGATTAAAAACTTGCGATAAGCTCCAATCTTGGGGCATCTGCCTTGCTAACAGATGCTGGCTCTTGAGCATGCTCAAGAGACTAGCCGCCATCTCTTTTTTGAATGCAGGTTCTCTCGCAGGGTTTGGTGGAGCACTTGCGAGTGGCTGGGGATCCCCACAAATAGGACAAGCCTCCGAAGCTGCTCCCACTAGATCGCCCGATACTGCAGAAGGAAAAGGCTGATCGACCAAGTAAGGAGAGCTGCAATCGCCAATGTGGTCTACTACCTATGGATAGAAAGATGCAAGAGAGCCATGGCTAACCAATCAAGGGACTTCTCTCTCATTGTTGCGGACATCAAAACTGCTACTAAATCCATTATCTAGACGAAGATGGGCCACACCAACAAAGAATCCTTGGCTCGACAAGATTCTCTGCTCCTAGTATCATTGTAGTGAGTGGATTTTCGTATTTCCTCTATAGCTAGATCCACATTTGTATATGGTAGTGAGGGATTTTGTACATTCCCCCATGTCTAGCCTTTTTGTATATCTCGCGGAGTCTGATATATAGGCCCCTATATATCATTTTTGTATAAACATTCTCTATATATATCAAATCATTACCTTATTCCAAAAAAAACTTAAGGCTCTGTTCGGTATGGCTTTTTTGTGGTTGTTTTGTAGCTGTTTTGGTTTGTTTGTTTTGGTTGGTTGTTTTGTGGTGTTTTGCTGGTTGTTTTGTGCTGGCTGTTTTGTGGTTATTTTGAAAACTGGTGTTCGGCAGTGGCAGTTTTGTCTGGCATATTTGAATAAGTTAATTACGTGCAGTGCATTTATCATTTTCTGTGTTACAATTAAAATTTTTGTATTACATTTTAAAACAACTTTTTGTTAAGATGAAATAAAGAAACTCCTAGCAAATATAGGGATTAGTATATACTATATACATAATTTATTAATTACGAAAACAACAAATTTTTATTACAATCAATTTTTGTTAACAATTATATTAAGGTATATATAAATAACTTCACTATTATCAACCACAATTCTATCAATGGATAACAATAATTGTAACTACATGGTTTAACACACTAGGCTACTTGTTCACATTTGAATAAAAGGAAAATATAATAATTAATTAGTGAACTTTATTAATGTTTACATCATACAAAAAAATAAACAATTAGTTGTTAAAAATATGACCTGTATATTACTATATGTACATATAATTAAATATTCAGATTGTATACCTTATTTTAGCAATATAGTCAAAAGTAAAATGGATCAGTGGCGGACCTACGTTGGCATCTATGGGGGCACGTCCCCCCACAGGTTTTTGGAAAAATAAAAGTATATATGTGTCTATATTATGGAAAAATAAATAATACATGTTAGATAATTAAATAGTGTAACCGAAATATGATGTTTTGGCATTCAAAATAGTGCATGTTCAAATTTTGGGTTGATACTATCAGTTACTACATCTACAGTTGAAAAAGCATCCTCACTCATGAAATATGTTAGAATGGGAGATGGAGTGTCGGTGATAAAGTAAACACCTACGGAGAATCAAATATATTATAATTCCATTAACAATAATATTATTATGTAACATTTCAAATGATTAAGACTCATAGCAATTATAATTTAAATAGTAAATACTGTTTTAAAAATAAATTTTTATAATTTATTTGATAGATTGATATTCGATAAAATGTACCCCACGGGTTTTAAAGACTAGGTCCGCCACTGAAATGGATTATTATGTCATTCTTAGTAATCATGTACCCCTTCTATTCATTCATAATACAAATATCTTTTTAGTTTTTATTACAAATTTTATAAATTAAAAAATATTAGAATTACTCAGAATAATTTTTAGTATAAGTTTTTAGAAAAACGCTACTAGTTTAAAACTATAGTTTTATATTATTGTCATTAACTTATAATCTAGTATACCAATCATTATAAATAAACTAAAAATAAAAAAGGGAAAATAATCTTTTTTACATATTAATTTATATATATTTCAATTTTCATTTAATTTTTGTGTCAAATTTAATATTCTCACCCCTGATTACAGTTTTCTGGCCCCGCCTCTGTTTACAGTATTCATTCTCTTTGCAGCATAAACTGTTGGCTATTTTGTGGTTGTTTTGTGCTGGTATATTTGTGGTTGTTTTAAAAATTATTGTTCGGCAGTGACGGTTTGTCATTTTTATCAAAAATACCAAACTTAAAAATACCACATTTATACCAAAAAAGAGACAACACCGAATGGAACCTAAGTTATTAGCAGCACCTTCATTACTATATATTTTTGAACCAATTATTTAGGGCTTGACGTGGTAGACAGAGGATGTTGCGGGACCGGATTAATCGAGCTGTTGGAGCTTTGCAATAAGTTTGATCTAGTTTGTTCTAATGATAGTAGGTACTTGTTTTGGGATAGTTTCCATCCCACGGAGGTAGGATATAAGATTATTATTAATTCTCTAGCAGCAAAGATCTTTAAACAAATATTTGGGTGAAAACGTATATGTATGCATTTAAAATGATAGTAATGTATATCACATTAATGACAATTTATGTGTATATTCAACTCTTTTGTATCTTTGTGTATGTACTGTAACCTACGGATTTGAGTATGTAGCACCTGTGTTTATAATGCTGGTTTGTAAAAGGTTGAATGTTTTTTTAAAAATACATATAAGGTTGAATGTTTAAATATACTCTTGTACTAGAAATAAATAATAGATATGAATAATTTGTGTTAATTAATTGCACTTTAATCCTTCGTTCTGTTTTTATTATTTTATTAGTTTTGTTTTTATTCACATAATTAAGAGTAGCTCAATATGATCTCCTTACAAGAAAGTGTTTTTATTCACATTCAGTTGTGCTCTTGCTTGATGAAAAACTACCAAAGAGCTCACATCTCCCCCCGTTGCACAATGAAGATGGATATCAACACTGTTGACTGGACATTCCTCCAGGACACCCTCTCTTTCCTAAACTTCCCTCCGAAATTTAGGAACTGGATTATGCAATGTGTCACCACCACCTCCTTCTCAATAAACATCAATGGCTCCCCCTCAGCATCCTTCAAAGGGGAACGAGGGCTTCGCCAAGGGGACCCCCTTTCTCCATATCTCTTCGCGCTTGTTATGGATATGCTTTCCCGTATGCTTGACCAATTACATTGTACTCCAAGCTTTCATTACCATCCATCATGCAAACCGCTTCGTATCTCCCATCTTTTCTTTGCTGATGATGCCCTCTTATTCTGTAGAGGTGATCATTGCTCCATTACCCTCATGCTTAACAAGATCAACCTTTTCTCTGATGCCTCTGGGCTTATGCTCAACCCCTCCAAATCTAACTTATTCCGGGGGGGGGGGGGGGGTTCCCCCCACTCTTGCTAATTCGCTTATCCAACTCACGGGTTTCAACCAGGGGCCATTTCCCTTCCGCTATCTAGGCATCCCCATCACCGCTAGGAAGCCTAGAACTGCCGACTTCAACCCCCTAACGACAGCATCCGTAAAACTATCACCTCTTGGGGCAGTAAATCCCTCTCGTTTGCGGGCCGGCTCGCTCTCATCCAAAGTACTCTCTTTGGTATTGTGGGCTTCTGGCTCTCCTGCATCGCTATCCCTAAGTTAGTCATTAAAAGGGTTATCAAATGCTTTCGATCCTTTCTTTGGTCAGGAGAGGCAGACAGCAGCTCCGCTCCTCCCGTGGCCTGGAGCTCTATCACAAACACTAAGAAGAACAGTGGCCTTGGGCTTAAGGACATCCACAAATTGAACATGTGCTTCATGCTAAAGACTATCTCAGCCATTGCCCATGACCAAGAGCGCCTTTGGATCCAATGGATCCATAAGCTCTTCCTGCCTAACCTTACCATATGGATGACCACTGCTAAAGGGAATGATCCATGGATCTGGAAAGCTATCCTAGAGGCCAGGGACTGGTGGATTGAGCAATGTGGGTCTCCCAATGACACATATTCTCTTTTCCACTCATACCCTATCTGTCCTAGGGTCAGCCTGTTCCATAATGATGTCTCTATCCCCCCCCCCCCGGCCCTTTCCCTAGTTCAATGTCTGCTGGAACACTTGGTCTGTCCCAAAAGCCAAATTTATTTTGTGGATAACTCTTAAAGGTAGACTAAAACCCTGCGATAAGCTCCAATCATGGGGCATTTGTCTTGCTAACAGGTGTTGGCTCTGTGAGCGTGCTCAAGAGACTAGCGACCCTTTGTTTTTCCATTGCAGGTACTCTTACAGGGTTTGGTGGACCATTTGTGACTGGCTGGGGATTCCTACAAGCCAGAGAAGCCTACACAGCTGCGTAACCTGGATTAGCCGCTATTGTAAGAGACTCCGCCCAATGGATTTGGTGAAAAAAGCGGTTGTCGCTAATGTGGTCTACCACCTCTGGATAGAAAGATACAAACGTGCCATGGCCAGCCAAGCCAAGGATACCTCTCTCATTATATCTGACATCAAGGCGGCCATGAAAGCTATCATATGGACGAAGATGAATATAGCTACCACAGATTTTGATTGCCTTGATAGGATCCTTTGCTCCTAGGAGCGCAGTGTATGGTTGGCGTCCTTTTTGTACATCCTGATGTTTTGTAATTAGGCTGTTGGCTTTTGGAGCTTTCTTTTTGTCAGAGCTACGCTGTTTTTGTTCAGTGCCTAGGAGGTTTTTGTAAATCTACCCTCCGATTAATTATGATGGCCCATACTAGTTGTCAGATATATAGATCTTCTATGTATCTAACTATTATGTAACTCTTTACCATTTATATATACATCATAAATTTCAAAAAAAAAAGTGTTAAGGGCCGAATCAGATGAAAAAGAAGGGGTTGATGTCATGTCATGTCAGTAGTGAATCACAAAAATCCGCGCGAATAGAATTTGCTCCCTTTTCAATTCGTACGATAATCTCTGATTAGAGTCTGGTAGAGCGGACAAACTTTATCGTCACAAGTGATTTGCAAGACGAATTAGGAAGAATGAAGGAGGATCTCACCTACGGCCGTTATCATCGAGAACATATATAAAGATGTTTCATTGTTGCTTAATTCCGGTACAGAGAAGACTGGCTTCATACATACATACTTTGAAGTTCTACATTAAACTTAAGGGCCCACGAACTAGCCGAAGTTCCTAAGAGCAACCACAGCAATAAAGTGGAATCCACCCATTAATATATTACTATTTTATTTATCCCTCTCACAACTCTCCCTCTTTTTCTTTTATCAAAAACGGAGGCAAAGCCTCAATCTATATTATTAATTCAATGATCTTGCATCCTCACAAAGCTGAGGAAGTATATACAGAGGAGGATCATCCAGAACAGACAACCCAGGACTGACTAATGTGCTACCTTTAGCAATACTATCTGCTGCTTTGTTACATTCTCTTGACATGTACATCAATTTAGCATTCGAAACAGAACCCAGTAAGACTCTACACTTCGCAATGAGAGGACGAAACCTATAATGGGGCGGGCAGTCTTCCAACAGCTGGAGTACCCGGGAAGAATCAGAAATGAATTCCACACTGGTAAAACCCTTTGAAACTGCAATTTGAAGCGCATAGAACAACGCCATTATCTCTGCATGCTCAGGACCTTGGTTACTAAAAGCAACTACAAAACCACTAATCCAGCTGCCCAAACTATCCCTACACACCCCCACACCAAGGATTTGTTCTTTTGAAGCACCATCTACATTGAATCTGAGACAGCCCTGCTCAGGAGGACTCCACTTCTTACCTACAGACCTCGCTGAAACCTCTGGCACCATTCCTGAACCCGCATCCATCAACGGGTTGATGAACCAGGCCTTATTGTTCTGAAAACATGCTTTGATTACCGTCCTGAGTGGTAGAAATGTACCTTGCTCATCTCCAAAGACTCTTCGATTTCGCCACTTCCAAAGTAGATGGCACACAATAGGAAATACCATGACCCACTTGAATCTGATGATCTTACTCTTGAATTTAGACAGGTTATGATCAATCCAGCCTTTAAAATCCATCGAGTAAAACAAGTTAACAGATGTGGAGTCCACAAGTCTGCACCAGGTATGCTTAGCAATTGGACATAACCGAATGACATGTTCAACAGTCTCCGTTTCTCCACAAAAATAACAAGAAGCATCAGACGTAAAGCCCAGCTTTGCTCTTCTTTCGTTGGTCATCTGTTTGGCCAGTAAAACTTGCCACATAAACACCCTTACCCGCTCCTGAATTGGAAGCTTCCAAATCTTCTTAAACAAAGGATCTGGAGAATCTAGAGGTTGCTTTGTAGCTTGTAGGATATGATACGCCGTGCTAACATTATAATCACCAGAAGCAGCAGGATCCCATGTAAGGTAGTCATTACCACCCTCCTAAACCACTTCAATCTTCTCAAACTCAGCTTTCAGAGAGATTGGAAGAAACTGAAAGATCCTGTTCCAGTCCCATTGATTACCTGACCAGTAGGTAGAAACATAATCCTCTAAAATATTTTTAGGAACCTCTGCAAAACAGACAGACACTAAATCTGTAGACAGCAGCCACTTATCCACCCAAAACTTAGTATTAACCCCATTGCAGATCACCCATCTCGCACCACATTGGAGAAGCTGGCTACAATTACGAATGTTTCTCCATGTCAAAGAGCAATACTTTGTATTCGGGTTAGGGTACCTATTTAATAGAATTCTTCCCACAAAACTGTCAGGTTTTGTTATAACATTCCAAGCGATCTTACCAAAACAGGCTTGGTTCATATATTTTGTAGTTCTAAAGCCCAAGCCACCGTCTTCCTTACTTTTGCACAGCTGTTCCCATGAAACCGAGTGAAACTTGCGAGTATTAGGGTCATGCCCCCAAATGAAGCTTCTGCATAACTTATCAATCGTCTCATAAACCGATCGAGGTAGAATCTGGCATTGCATCATATGGACAGGCATGGACATAACTGAGCTCTTTATCAAGCAGGCACACCCAACAAAAGATAAAGTCTTAGCTTTCCATCCCGCTAAGCGGTTTCTGATATTTAATAACATTACCTCATGAGCAGATTTGTTGTATCTACCCTGCTGTAGGTGAACACCAAGATACTTGCCGAAGGATTTAACATTAGGCATACCTGCTTCTGAACTCAGAATTCTAGCTCTTTCAGGACTTAGATTCCTTGACAGCATAATGGAAGATTTTTCCAGACTTATCATTTGGCCCGAGACTGCACAGAACTCGTCCAGACATGCTCGCATCACAATAATCTGCCTAGGTGTTGCTTCACCAAACAGAATCAAATCGTCGGCAAAGAAACAATGCGAGATCTCAGTACCCTTATGCCCTATTGAGAGGGGAATCAAATCGCCATTATCAACTGCCCTGTTTATCAGCTGCGATAGTCGCTCCATACATAGAACAAACACAAAAGGGGATAGGGGATCGCCCTGTCAAATCCCCCTCCCAGCAGCAAAACTAGGACCCAATCCTCCATTCCAGTTTACTTGAAAAGAACTAGTAGAAATACAGCTCATAATCAGATTGGCCATACCTTCAGGTATCCCTAAGCATCTAAGAGTGTTATCAATGAACGACCATGATAATTTATTGTATGCTTTCGCCAAATCCACCTTCATTGCCACAAAACCTTTCCTTGCTTTAGTAACCTGCATAAAGTGAATTGCTTCTTGGACCAAAATAATGTTGTCAAAGATCTTCCGACCCAGAACAAAGCTGGACAGTGTATTAGACACCCAGGCGGGCATGTGAGGCTTCAGCCTGTTGACAATGACTTTGGTTAACAGTTTATACTGAACCTGGCAGAGGGAAATCAGATGGAACTACGAGACCGATTCTGGGGTATTTACCTTTGGAATGAGAACAAGAATCGTCCTATTCAACTCAGGGTCAATCTTACCAATCTCAAACGCTTTGCGAATGTTATCGAACACATCGAATCTGACTTTGTGCCAAAAATGTTGATAAAATCCTGCCGGGAAACCATCAATCCTGGGAGCTTTGAACGGTTTCATACTTTTCAAAACCACTGTTACCTCTTCCATTGAGACAGGTTTAGAAAAATCGTTAATAGCCTCAAGAGGTATTGCTGGAAAGTCATGGCCTTCCAGAGACACAATAGACTCATCACCCTTCGAAAACAGATTTTCAAAATGATGCGAAACCATCGCACACAACTCAGAGTCGTCCGTGACCCAAGTACCATCCGAGCGAAGAAGCTTCAAAATTCTATTTCTGTTACGTCTGAGATTGGTCTTCATATGGAAATAGCTGGTGTTCTTATCCCCCAGCTTAATCCATTGTTCTTTTGACTTCTGGAGCCAAAACGCCTCCTCTCTACGGAGCCATAAATCTAATTCGTGGCTTAGCTTAATTTCCAGCCCCACTAACTGGTTACCTCTGCCAGCGTCCAACGCCTTCTGAATACCTTTTAATCTCGCTTTGAGCCGATATTTAGGCCAATATGCCCAAACACCTGTCTGTTCCAGCGCATTAAAACACGGCTGAGATTATTCAGATTCTCGCTAACATCCTTGCCGCACGTCCAATTTTGAAGAACAGTGTTGTTAAAGTTATGGTGAGATAGCCAGGCTGCCATGAATCTAAAGGGCTTAGGGGAATTCAGAACAGGCTTCCTGAAGAGTGACAAGACCACAGGACCATGGTCGGACGAGAATCTCTGCAAGTTTTTCACCAAAGCATCAGGAAAATTATTATACCACTGAACAGAGCATAAAATTCTATCCAAAATGTCCTTGTGCCTGCCATTAGACCAAGTGAAAGGCACACCAACAGCAGGCGGGGCAATGAGACCTCTGGAATGAAACCAGTTAAGAAATTTCTGATCAATACCAGCGTTTCTGGCTCTAGAATTCAATCTGTCATTAGAGAATAGAGTTGAATTAAAATCACCGCCTAACAGCCAAGGGGTATTGTAAGTGGAATGAATAGCGTCCAGATCATTCTAAATCTGTTTACGCTGAGAAGCATCCGGACTTGCATACACAACAGTCAAAAAGAAAACATTCGAGTTGAAACTAAGCTGGCAATGAATAAACTGCTTATTTGAGGCAACAATCTGAATGTTCAATGGATTGTTCCACAATAACCATATCCCTCCACTAAAGCCCTGAGCATCCACCCGATAGGAATGGTCAAAATGGAGCCTATCACAAACCCTTCTTGCTGTCTCTCCGCTAATCCTAGGTTCCAAGAGAGCAATGACATCCAGGCGAACCGACATCAAAAGGTTCCTAATGGCTCGATGAAAGCTGCTTTTGAGAGCCCCTCTGACGTTCTAAAACAATAACTTCATGATGGATAAATACTTAGAGAGGCGAGCCTAGTTGTTACCTCCATTAGGCTGTGAAGAACCACTTGTTCTACGAATCAAAGGTTCCTGAACCCTGGACTGTTTAGGAAGGTCTAAAAGCTTTGGATTACCACCCCTTCTAGAAGCTTTGGACAAAACGGCTGGATCAGAAATGGAACGCGATTTCAGACTGGAGCCCAACTCCTGACCATGAGCAACAGGTGGCTCATCTGAAACCCCCTAAAGATTACTAATTACCTCAAACCTGTTGTCTGAACTCAACTGAATTTGCTGATCGTGGGAAGCAACAGAGCCTTTGGATTTCTTTGGGATCACAGAGTCAGACTTGACCCCTTTACCAGACTTAGAACCAGGCCCTTGAATAGGAGCAACTTTAACAGATTTCTTCTTTTTCGGCACCATCCAATCTCCATACTCTTCCGTAACATGGTTCCCATGGGTGGAACTCGGTTCTTGAATCAACTTAACTTCCTCATGGTACACCCTTTGGTCTGAATCCTTGAATGGGCATTAGGAATCTTTATGACCATAGCAGCCACAAGCAAAACAAACAAGATGCAAGCCCTCATACTTTACCTTCATAGTTCTTCTTCTGAATCTATACTTCGCTATCAAAGGCTTAGTTAAATCAATCTCAACCGCTACTCGCGCCAGTCTAGATTTCCCAAACAAAGACGGCGACAGATCAACCTTCTTTACCTTACCCACTCTTGATCCAAGGATTGTGGGAAACTCAGAATTATAATATTCGCTTGGCAAATCAGGGAAACGTACCAAAACTTCCAGGCTTGAGATCGCCTCAGTATTAGGGTTGAAATTGGGTCTCCACCTCCTGATAGTGAGATAGTGATCCATGATAGGCCAGGGGCCCTCAGACAAAACGTATTGAAGATCTTCTGGATTGGCGAAAGAATTCAAAGAAACCTTGAAAAAACCGTTGGTGAATCCATCGAAAAATCTCCTTGGAGCCTCCATCGGTTCTTCAGATGATCAAAAAGGATATTCATTGGGATATTCTTCCCAAGAAGCTTAATGATAAGAGCATTACGCCAAGGTTGTCTGAAACGCGACTTCTGCTCTTTGGTAACCCTAATCACAGGGCATTTGGGATCCTCATCCTCCATGTCGTCCTCTTCCTCGTCCGAGATGTCATCCCACTCCCAATCTTGAACCTCAGTCTGTCTCAAATTCGTATCCCCCAGGACCGCACTTCTGAAAGAGGGCCTCGAGTCCTCATGATTACTTGCGTCAATCTGGGGCGGTTGAGAGATGATAGTCTCTGTATTCATCGCTTCTGGTGATGTCTCGGAACAGTCAATCCTGGCTATCTTGCGGCAAGGCTCCCCATCTTCCATATGCGTAGTGAAAGTAGAAAGGAGAAGAAAACTAGTATTGTCCATAGGGGCAGCCGCGAGGTGTGGCCACCGCCTGAAAGTTTCTATAGACTCGGAGCAACAACGACTAAGGACAGGCCGCTGTCATCGGCGGAGGTTTTCTTGTGAGATGGTTGAAACGAAAAGCAAGAGACGAAAAGAAGAATTTTTCGCCTACAACAGGGCGCGTGAAGGCGCGTTCATTTTAGTTTTCACTACTCTCCCTCTTTTGTTAGTAAGAAACTCTTCCATACAAGTTCTTAGTTAGGAACTCACTTCACCTTCTCTTTGCCACATATTTATTTTCCTTTTCTTAAACATGTCTTACTGACACAAGAAAATAAAAATAAAAGTAAATTGTGAGGTGGAGGAGAGAGACATAATCTGGGGTTCTTAGCTAAGAACCCCTTCTTACTGACAACTAATAAATAAGGAGCTTCTTACCTCTCTATTGATGTGGTTGCTCTAACTTATATTATATGGCTTCCTCACACAGGCGAACCTGACTTTGCCGGCTAGATCAGCTTTGATGGATAGCTTTTGGGGACTCATCATTAGTCCAACCTGGAGAAGGTGCCCAACCCATATTTTGAGCATGATACCCAATTAATTGTGAATCAGTGTATTTTTTGTTTAGAGTAAAAGTTAATTTGATAGTATAGATTTTAATATTTTTTTATAAAGGTAAAGATGTAAAATGTAATTTCTCATTTTACATATGCTTATGATTTTTTCAAAAAAGAAATCCTCATCCTATGACTCAAACTGATAAATTAATTTTTCATGATCTAACTACATCATCACACAATTTTTTAAGTTTTTTTTATTAACAAACCTATATCTCTATTTAATTAGTAGAAATACTTTTTTTTTGTAGAAATTGCAACAAAATTGTATTATTAATTTTGGATGTGTGTAATAATTTTGGATTCAAAATTAGTAATACTGTATACATAACTTGTAACACCCCTCTCCATAATCACGTAATAATCTCTCACGTAGCAATAAATAAAACGTCTTACAGCGGAAGAAATAATAACAACAACAATACTCACTTGGGTGTCACCGGCCATTACTCGCCCATGCGAGCAACGAAGCCAAACTACATTCAACTTCCAACATAAACAAACTGCTAACCGCTGTGATAACGAGATAACTCCTATACATCATACTAAGTCCGTACTCATAAACATCGACAAGTGAGCGTCTACCCAATCCCGAATATACATAACCGTACCATAATACAATTCACCATCTTCATTGCTATACAAACAAATTCTCTGTGCGGTAATCAAAATAAACTCTAATTACCCTGTTCCCGCACTTCGGCTTCGACAATATCAACAACCTGCATAATGGTGTAGTATCAGCGATAGACGCTGAGTATGCTGGGCCTGGACCCTAATGGTCACTTAATCATTTTAACCATCTTATCATTAGATTGGTTTCATGCTTTACCATTTTACAGTTATAATCAATACTGTAATATATATGCATAAATATACATAGCCATCCATCCAAACATTCATAAACAATCATAATATATCACAGACAACAATTGTATATCGAACATATCGAATAATAATACTGAATAAACGCCGTAGCGAACACCATCCTTTGTTAATTTAATTTGGCCTCTAAGGCCCCATCAATCCAAACCATGTTTAAGTAATACCAGTTGGGCGTCATGTTAAGAGAACCCAATAACCTCACCATGGACAGTAGTCCTCCCGTACACACAAAGGTGCTCATTTCACCAGAGGTCCGGAGGCCCCTGACTATTCTCTTTTGTCTCGTAAGACGTCCATATAAAGGCCGTAACCACCTGACCCATGATCCAAATAGGGCTCGTTGGGTATAAACCTGGAGCGGAACCCAATCGGGAACCCCTCAGTGATCACAAATGCGCAACCAGATAGTTCGTAAACTACACTGGATTCCTCACCTCAACTCACACCATCTCTCTCTCATAATGTTTAAGATCTGCTCTTAGTCTTATGGAGAATATAATTTATTAGTTAGCTGCCCAATTGGTCTCACGCATACCTAGAAGTAATCTAGGTCATATTCATGTTCGAGATCCATGCTCTAGAGACCGACAATGTCGTGACTCGTTCCTAAGTGTTTTACTTAGGTTGCCATATACTTAATATTAATACTATGGTATTATATCAAGTAACCGTCTTGTCATCACAATAACGTATATGTATGTTTATATAAGTCGATCTATAGTCGACGTAGTGTTAGTCCCGTAGGACGCTCGTGCATAAATAAATAATGCAGTAGCACACAATCACATACATGTATCCAAAACACTTAACACACAAGTGATATCAACCAAATCCGAGCCCAAGGAAATCCTTAGGACAACCCGGATCAAGCCCCTTTACATATCGTTCACCAAGACCTAGGATACGCAGTGTAGACCACTAGCTCGTCAAGCGTCCTCGTCTGGAGTATGATCTAAACGGTAGTTTATTATAAGTCAGTCTCCATGACTAACTACATCCGGTATTTCCGAATAACAAGTAACCCCGACAGTTCATCCCCGGATTTCTACAGTTAATTGTTACGGGTTTCTTTAAATCGGTCGGCTTTGTTACTAAAACTCGTATGTCAAAATATTTCGACTGTTAAGTTTAGTTCATTATTTTTCTTTAATCTTATCCACCATTAAATTTAGGTATATAACCTATAGTTGCATGTATGCATGCATGACTTATTATATTATATTATTTTTCCACCATCCATTATAATACATGGTATTATATAATCCATTATCTTTAGCAAATTATATTTGCATTCAAAACTTTATAACTTATAGTTTGTAACTATTTTTATGAAATAGCCACCACCATTATATTATATGGTTTCCAACCATAATATATATCCATCCTTATATACATTATTCTTGTATATGTTTATATTTACCATATAGGTAAGTTCCATGAGTTATAAAACTCTTATATTATATGTTACATTTTATCATCTTATATTAGATGATTATTCCCATTAGTTGTATTATATCTTACAACTTATATTAAGATTATTATCCTAATATTATGTAACATTTTATGTTGTATAATTACTACTCCTAAGGTTTAATCAATAAATACCTTAGTTTATATACCTTATTTATTTATAGTTTGTCACATTATTAAATGTGAATATCCTTACTTATTAATTCCCTTTAAACCATATAATTGTTATAACATTTATAACATTATAGACCATAGTCTAAAATTCATTTTCCCATCTTTAATAATTCGGTACAGCACCTTACTTTATTTAAATTCTATTTTGACCACATAACATTATGTAATGTTATACCATATACTAATGTCATATAATATGATATTTTTATTTCCTTTAATTTATAACCTATAGTTGTATACAAAACTATATTATATTGCCACGTAGGCATATACATTCATACCTTATTCTTTCCATATCCCATAGTTTCCTTTATTTACAAAATCACCACATTAATTATACCATGTTATATATATATATCATATAATATAACATTTTAAACTTATAAAATGGTATAACCTATGGTTTTATATTTATAAAATTTCCGAACAGACCCACCAAATTCCTATAATTGCCATTTGGCCCAATTTATAACATATAGTTTTATAATATCATTAAAACTATATATTATACACATATTTTATTAAATACCCTCATATAATTCTAAAAATCACCAAATTTCACCAAAGGGTTATAATTACCCTTACTAACCCATATACTTTCGGTATTTACAATTCCACCACATATATTTCTCCAAAGTGTCATAATGACATAATAACTATATATTATATATAGTTTATTTTAATTCCAAAAACAACCCAATAAATTCCTAAAAATTCCTAATAGCCCATGGGTGTTTATAATACCATTATACACCCTTAACTTTTGGTAATAACATATTTACCACATATGTTATAAAATTGTTACAATTAAATACTTATCTTATTATAAAACCTTAAATAAGTTATCTAACTTATTTAATTTGGTCAAAACCTACCATATGGTCAAGGTTGACCACCTTAATATTTCCTTGACCATCAATAACCATATATTACGGTTTGTACCCTTACTTTTCAGAAATTACCATTTAACCCCAAAACTTTAATAATCTTATAGTTTTTATATAAACTCATTTAAACCTCTAATTTTCGGCTTTATTATTATATAGCCCCCAAATTTAATTTAATTATACTTTAACCCCTTATACTATGCGCGCGGTAATATATATATTACCTAAACTTAAATAAAACCTTATAAATACTTAAATAAAATGGCCTAAAGTACATGGCCTTATTACAAACATTTGCTTATAAAATAAATTACACATAAATGCACAAAAGTACTTTAAACTCTCGGCCCTTACCACATCTTTTCAATATTTACCAATTTTCCACATAATGTCTTAAATTTGACAATTATGTTAATTAATTAGTTATAAAATTTACTAAACCATTCCTTAATCACCTAAGGTCAAAATAAGACCTATAAACCTTGTTCACTCACGACACAATATATATACATATGTTTAAACACATATTAATATACCAAGTGAAGGTTTAAGTGATTTATACCTCATTTTTGCCAAGTTTAGGCCTTGTTTGGCCACGGCTGTTTGGAGATTAATTTTCCACAGCTTAGTTTACATGTTTTCAAACAGCAATTAAGACATGATTAGTCTCCAAGAAAGATCTAACCATAAGAAGTGTTTAATGTAAATTTTCAAGGTAAAATTTACCTTAGAATACCAAGGTAAACAAAGGTGTCTTTGGCCCGTTTTTACAGTAGAACAAGAGCATCAAAAGAGCTACTAAAACCAAGCTTTAAACTGGTATAACTCAGATTAGAAGATGGCTAATTTTTACCTTGTTTAAAATGCCTAAAATGGTGTTTTTGGCTTGGATCTGGCTATACCTTGAAGCTCTTGATACACCAACTGAATAAGTATGTTAAGAAGAAGATTATAAGCCTAGGAAACAAGTTTCACAACCAGATTTGAAGGGAATTAAAAGATAAGTGCTTAAAGCACATTTTTATACCTTAAGAACAAGATTAGATTTTTCCACCTTCTTCCCTTGTTACAGCAGAGATTCACCCTTATTTTAACCTCCAAAAAAACCTAGAAACATTGATGGAAATGGTTGATGCTTTGCTCCATGGAAAAAGGAAAGAATTGTGAAGAGAATGGACATAAAATGGCTTAATAAGCTTACCTATGTCAATTGTTGTTCTCTTCTGAACTTGGCATGTTATACACGGTTTGGAGAAGCAAAAGAGAGGATGGAGGCAGCTTGTGTCGGCAGGGAATGAAGGCAAATGAGAAAGGTAAGCCAATTTTGCCTTATAAGTTACTTTATGAAATAGTAATAGGTGAGTCATTAGATTGGCTGAATAATTGATTAGAGATTGATTAATGGGTGGGTGTGACAGCTCATTGAGGTCGGCAATGGGGGTCTTGGTCAATGGATGACATTTGACCATAGTTAAGACTTAGTAATTAAATGTTATTTTTGGGTACTATTCATACTAAATTGCCCATTTTGATTTTATTTTTAAACTTTGATCTAGACTTTATAATATAGTCTATCATGTCACATTAATGTTATAAAGAGTATAATCTAGTCTTTACAGTGACAAAAAGTCATTATCTTAGAGCTCATACACAAAAACGTGCTTTAAGGTATTTTAGTGCACATTTTGTGTCGCAAGGTGTTTCTGAGCTCAGTTTTCTTTGAGAATAGTTTTTTTGTGTTCCTTACATGATATTTGATCATGGAATCCAATTTTATATCATTTAAAGGTCATTAGACCTTTAAGGTTTTCTTAGAGCACATTTTTGCCCTACTTGACCTTGAAGTATGAAAATGCTTGTTCTTTGTGTTGGAGTGTTTTCCAACTATTATAATATGTTTAGTTATGTGTTAATATGCTTAGGAAAAAATCTTAGGTCCTAAGAAGTTAATTTGGGTATTTATTTACCCTAAACAGTCAAAGGGTGCAATATCTTGCTTTATGTTGACCACTGTTGTTCTCAGTTGACTTTTAAGGCATATTTAGGCCTTAATCAATGTGATTAGATGTTTAATCCATGTTTTATTAGCTTGGGGTATTTCATAACTAGTAATTGCATCCATTTATTTATTTTCTGTTTTTTAGAAAAATTGATCTGAAATAATGACTCCACATATACACATCCCACGTTAGTTTTAATAAAAAACTCATCCTTTTTAATTGAATTTGCTAGTAATATTAATTTTGCATAACCCCTTGATTAAGCAAAATTAATAATAATTTCTACATAACTTATGGACTTCATGTTTGCATGATCCTACAATAAAGGATAATAACAACAACACATTTAATATGTTTTGAGGGTATATTGTTGCACTTGATGTGTATATATTGTATATGTATGTGTATATTTGATATTTGTAGGGATATATTTTTAGTATGAAGGTGTACTTTTAACCTAAACCTTTATCTAATAGTAATTTAACTGAATAAATCTACATTCGTAATTAATATATTATATGATCCAAATTTTAAATAAGTCTACAGCAGCATTTCAAAATTCTAGAGTATTCTAGATTTTTTACGTAAAGGTAAAGTACTATTGCGGGGTGATTATATATTTTCCATGATCTAGCTTGGAAAGTAAAGTAAATATCCGTACATTTGTATTACATAATAAAAATTACCATCAACTAATAATAAATCTAAATTTTAGTTTAATAAATTATATGCTCTAATTTAAAACAAATCTACCTCTACATTTTGAAAATTTTATCAATTATTTCAATATTTACACTTTAAGTTAGATGGAGAATTAATAAAAAACCTTCTACTATAAAACAAATCTACATCTACATTTTGAAAAATCTATCATTTTACTTAAATATCTACAACACTTTCAATTAAATGAGGAATTAATAAAAATCTAAACTTCTTTAAGACAAATCTACATCCACAATTGAAAAATGTATCATTTTACTCAAATATCTACACTTTCACTTAAATGAGAAATTAATAAAAATCTAAACTTCTATAAAACAAATATACACCACTTTCACTTAAATGAGGAATTAATACAAATCTAAACTTCTATAAAAACAAATCTCACAAATATTTTGAAAAATCTATCATTTTACTTAAATATTTACACTTTCACTTAAATTAGGAATTCATAAAAAGGTACACTGTTATCAAATATTTGTACCACTTGTATTACATAATAAAAGTTTACCATAAATAATAATAAATCTACACTTTCATTTTATAAATTATGTGCTTTAATTTAATAATCTATACCATCACACAAATCTACACTTTTATTTCAAAAACTGTATTATTTTACTTCGATATCTACACTTTTATTTAAATTTGGAAGTAATATTAGACATGATTATATATTTTCCATTTAGTTTGAAAAGTAAAAGATACTCCCAGTAGCAATATTTTTTTATTGAAAAGGGGAAGTAAATTAGAAAAGAAAAATATAAGGATCTCACGTTGTAAGCAAACTATTTTCCTTTAAAATAACAAATTAGAAATTTTTTGACATGACCCCTAAAAACAATTTTGAAAAGATCACCTGAACTTGTGGATTGAAGTTACTTATTACTTGATAGTTACTCCCCATCAAATTAAAATAAATCATACTATAGTTTAATAAATTATATCATCTAACCTAAAAGTCTACACTTTAATCAAACTAATGTACATTTATATATTAAAAATAGATTCTTTTAGTTAAATATCTGCCCTTTAATTTAAATGAGCACGTAATATAGACATGATTATATATTCTCACGTTCTAAGTTAAAAACAAAATTGTTATCTGTGAAACTAATTAATTAGAAAATCTATTTATAGGACACCTTAAAAATAAATGAAGGAGTAGATGGATAATGGATGCAAGAATTACGGTTTTTTTTTATATTTCAATGGTAGTGCACGTTATGGATTTAAAAAGCAGTTACTAAAATTTTAATTACGGAAGTCCATAATACCCTTTGTATAATTTTCTGGTTGGTTTTTCTTTTTGTAAAACAAATTAGTAAACAGCCAAAAGTATTCACCGTGTGGATTAATTCTAACAAATAAAAATTGTAACCAAATGGTTACAAAGTTCTTGAGCACATGCTCAAATCAATCTCACATGGCACGGTCCCGTCTTTGCTCATTAGTCCAAACGGGCGACAATAACAACCTCCTTACTCTCACCAAATCAAGCAACTACTACTTGTCATACCGAAAAGACTAGTTTGTATCAAAAATGTGGTATAAATGAGTCTGACATAAATATCATATTTTGGTATATTTTTTTGTCTGTTTGTTTACAACATATTTACACATTATATTTATGTTACTCGTCTTTTCCCGTCTTACCATAAATATTTTTTAAAGTCAATCACTTTTTTTAAGATTCCCAATACCATATTCTAATGCTAATATTTCATATTATAAAAAATATAATTTAAAATCTGAATATTTAATTTTATGTACATACACTAATATTTAAGCCATAATTGTTTTACTATCAATTTGTTTATTGTTTTATATGCTGTATACACAGTAATAAAGTTAACTAATTAATTATCATTTTTTTATTTTTTATTTTTTAATTAAATTTTTTATAAACTATTATCTAATTAACTTTAGCTAAAAATATAACAAGGCCCCTCAAAATGGAAACATATAATATGTATTACATGTTGAGTTATGATCAAACAGTAGTTTACGATGTATATATTAATAAAGTTAACTAATTAATTATCATATTTTTATTTTATAATTTCTTTCTTATATTTTGATATAAACTATTACCTAATTAACTTTAGCTAAAAATATAACAGACCCCTGAAAATGGAAACATATTAATACACACTACACGTTTGATTATGATGAAACTGTAGTTTGGTATATACAATAATAAAGTTAACTAATTAATTATCATATTTTTATTTTATAATTTCTTGCTTATATTTTTTATATTAACTATTAACTAACTAATTAACTTTATCGTACTAAGTTTATCAAGCTTCTTACTAAGTTTTTATCATGCTTTGAGTGTTGACAGACCTTTATAACAATAACCTACTTATTTTATAACATTTGTTACAAGTTACTCTATTTATTTTTAAACGGTAATTTAATATTAATAATTATTGTACAAAAAACAATAAATGCACTGCACATAACTAACTTATACTGTAAATATGTCACATTGTCAAATAACAATTATCAAAATAGCTACAACTATGTCGGCACAAAACAACCAACAAATATAATAACACAAACAACTACCCAAATATGCTACATATACTGCAAAATAGCCATGCCAGTCTTCATGGATCGTCCCGGCTGATCTCTTAGGTGCATAATACTGGATCAATCTTATACTTTATAATTTAATTAAATCCAGATAAGAGATCTTGCTCATTTGACTTATGTATAAGTAAACCATCCATATTCTTTTGCAGCCTCGGTGCGCAGCTTACCTACCTTGACCCAAATCTGAAACAAGAGGACCGGTGTCTACTTTGTTTTGGCTATGATCCACTTACTCCCGTCATGACAGCAAGTATAAAATTAGTGGTAGCTATATATTACTACCTCCGTCCCGTCATAAGTGTCCTGTTTGTTTTTTGGCACGTTTTTCCACCTCAATATTAAACATATAAGGTAAAATAATTTTATAAAACTAAATTTTGTATTATATAGTTTATCATGTAAGGAATCATATGCAAAACTTAAATTTTCAAAATTAATTTATCTTATATGTTAAAAATTAAAGTCAAACGACATGTCCAAATAGTAAATAGGACGGTCAAGTTGGGACGGAGGGAGTATATTATTATGCACACAGATATTGTCAGCTTAGTCGCAGCTCACGGTTTTGTTTATGAACATCAACTAGTTACATTACTCAAAACGCGTCTATCATGAAGGACTCTCCACACCTTTATAAAGAATGTTTCGTTCTCCCCCAATCGATATGGGAGTCGTTTCATGGCACACCACTTCCACTCTCCTGAAAGAGCCTAGCGCCCTCGCGGGCCCACGACCACCAGCTCTGATATCATCTATAACAGCCCCGTTTCAAGTCGCCGGTAAATATTGTCCACTTTACTGTCATTCACGGTTTTGTTTATGAAGATTAACTAGTTACACCACTCAAAAGTACTTTCCACATACTTCATTTCCCCCCAACCGATGTGAAAACCATCACTCCCCAAAATCCCAAGGGGACAATATCGGCTTTTCGTTTCTGATGGGCAGGGTTTTCGCTTCCACCACGTCATCGATCTTTCTTTCCCAGTCAGTGGATTGATGTAAATTTTGTGTCTTCTTAATTTTAGGTTTCTTTCCACGCAGAAATCGGACGCTCCCCATGCTGAGCAGAGACGGATCCAAAGGGGGGCCGGGAGGGCACCGGCCCCCCGAGACTTTTGAAAATTTGTCAAATACTCTTATAAATTTTTGAAAAAATACAAAAGATATAATATTTTAAAGAGTGACAGTGTCAAAAAATTTTTTCGCCCCTCCGAGACAAAGCTCCTGGATCCGCCACTGATGCTGAGGGGACGACGGCCATGAAGAAGCCAACACCAGCAGTACAAAAGACAGTCATTGTGGTTGTTAAAACCCAATCCTGAAGAAGTGATTGTGATCAGTACGGACACCGTTGAGCAGGACTGTCTCGGTGATTTTCAGGGTCCCGTACTAAAATCTAAAATGAGATCCTTTATGAAATTAAATTATATAAATAGAAAATTATTTTATTAAATTATGTATTTATATCTACAATGTTTGAATATCTCAAATATAAAATTAAAATATGCTCATATATAATTTTTTTATGACAAAATTCTAAATAGAACAAATACAAATTGGGCCCCACTTATTCCGTCCCCAGTGAACCGGTTGAAAGCCGGCCCTGCCGTTGAGAAAGAAAACGAGAACAGAAACTGTAATTGTAACAACAGTAAAGAGCGCAGGTAGGCGTAGGAGGAAGAAAGTCAGAGCCACCACCTCAATTCTTACTGCTTGAAGCCAGGTATTGTTCCTCACCTAATTCGGACGAAATCGTTTACAGTTTAAAATCAAATTGGGAGATGGGTATCATGGATTGTCTCTTTCTTATATAAAACTGGGAGATGGGTATCGTGTCTCTGTCTGATATGTTTAGAAAATACTCATTACCGTTGTAACCTACCATAACAATAGGCCTCTCTCCTTAATTCTAGGCCTCACCTCTCTTGTAATTCTATATATATATCTCTCTGTACACAATGGTAAATCATCGGTTAATAATATCTCTATTTTACATGGAGGAGACCTGCCGCCTTCAATCTGCACCCGCCGCCCAAGCCCTTGTCTCGGCTACCACCCCACCCAACACACACACCTCTGCTGTCCCCTCCTCGACTGCCGCGCCGTCCTCATCTTCAAACTCCCGCTCCAGCACTCCACGCAATTCCAACCGGCGTGCACGAGGCAGAGGCCGTGGACGTGGCTACTCCAGCGCGACCCAGAGCAACACCAATTCCCTCCAACAGCAGCTCCTGCAATTCCTGACGTCCCAGAACATGCTGTCCCCCTCTTGGCCTGCACAAGGCATCCTGGGCCCACGACCGCAACAGCCACCCCCACATGCGATGTATCATCAGACATCGGTCCCCTCTTGGGATCAACAGAGTCTCGTTTCCGCGCTCAACACTCTTGCTCCTTCCTCGCGCTATCCAGATTCACAGTGGTATATGGACACCGGCGCATCGACTCATATGACACCAAATACAGGTATACTCGATCCCACTATTTTGTCAGGCTCATCTCCTTCCAGTATAGTTGTTGGCAACGGGAATCATTTACCAATCACCGCCGTTGGCTCTACCCACATCCCTCCGTTCTTATTGCGTGATGTTCTTGTATCTCCCAAGCTTATTAAGAATCTAATCTATGTTCGTAAATTCACCGTTGATAATAACTGCTCTGTCGAATTTGACCCATATGGTTTCTCTGTTAAGGATCTACGCAGCAAGACCGTGATCCGCCGGTGCAATAGTCGAGGTGACCTCTATCCTATCCAGCCATCCACCGCCACCACTGCATCCCCTCTGCCGACAGCACTCACCACCACGGTCCCGCCTCCTCCCTGGCATGCACGCTTAGCAAACCCGGGTGCCACTGCGTTACGTTCATTTGCTTCCCAGAATTCAATTCCTTTTAATAATATTTATTCTTCTGTCTGTCAATCGTGTCAAATGGGAAAACAATCCCGTCTACCTTTTCACAGCTCAATTAGCACCACTACCCATTCTTTTGATATTGTGCACTGCGATCTTTGGACCTCGCCGATTTTAAGTGTTAGTGGCAATAAATATTATCTTGTGTTACTCGATGATTATACACATTTTGTGTGGACGTTTGCTCTTAAAAATAAATCTCAGACTCCTGCGATACTCAAAAATTTTCATGCTTATGTTCGCACCCAATTTAACAAAACCATCAAACACATCCAATGTGACCACGGTCGGGAATTTGATAATCACGACGTTCGCACATATATGGCCACACACGGCACCATATTACGTTTCTCTTGCCCCCATACATCTCAACAAAATGGCAAAGCTGAGCGTATGATTCGCACCCTGACTAATGCTATTCGCACCCTCCTCTTTCACAGTCACCTCCCCTCCCAATTTTGGGCTGAAGCCATGACCACTGCCACCTATCTCCTCAATATCACTCCCACTTCCACCCTCGCTTATCGCACCCCTCACGAAATGTTATACAACCGCACACCCACCTATCATCACCTTCGCCCATTTGGATGCCTATGCTTTCCAAACCTTGCCTCCACCACAACCCACAAATTACAACCCCGCACCACCCCATGCGTTTTCCTTGGCTACGCACCGGAACACAAGGGTTATCGTTGTCTTGCGCTAGACACCAATAAGGTAATAATTTCCCGACATGTTATATTTGATGAACACAATTTTCCATATTCATTATATCATTCACCACATTTGTCCACATCTCGCACAACTTACCCACCAGAGGCTGACCACCGACTCAATCTTCAGTTTTTAATTCCACACTCTGCTCCCACTACCTCTCACGCGCAGCAGCCCATCTACCAACCCCGGCCCACACCTGCACCTACACCGACCCACATCTCCCCTCGCGCGCAGCCCAACTCCCACCCCCTGGCCCCACACATGTTCCCTCGCCCTGTCCCACCCAACCCGCCCTTACATCATGCTGACCTACCCATCCCCACCTCAGCACAACCTGAGCCCACATCTCACGCCAGCCCACGATCAACCCCGGTGTCTCACCACCCGCCTCTGGCCCAACAACTGTCCACTTCCCCACCTCCACACATCACCGACCTACCCTACACCCCATCCCCCAGTGCCACGGCTCACGGCCTCACACCATTTCCCCCCTCCTCGGACCCACTCACGCCCCCTTCCTCTTCCCAGCCCACTACCGATACCAGCCCAACCTCGGTCCCTCCTCCATCTACCTCCACACATCCAATGATAACTCGCTCCAAAGCCGGCATCACCAAACCGAAACAACTCCTCAATTTATCCGTCACCTCCTCCCCCGTACCTACCTCCCACAAAACCGCACTAACCGACCCCCGTTGGTACGCCTCTATGAAGGAGGAATATGATGCTTTGATTAAAAATAGGACCTGGGATCTTGTACCTCGTCCACCAAACGCTAATGTTGTCTCTGGAAAGTGGCTTTTTCGACATAAATTTGATGCAGATGGACGTCTCTCACGTTATAAATCTCACTGGGTCGCCCGAGGCTTCTCCCAACAACGCGGCCTTGACTACGAAGAAACATTCTCTCCCGTTGTAAAGCCCGCCACCATTCGCACCATCCTTACCCTCGCCGTTGCCCGCTCTTGGCCCATCCATCAACTCGACGTCAAGAATGCATTCCTCCATGGCAATCTCACCGAGGTCGTCTATTGTCAACAACCACCAGGCTTTGTTGATCCACAATACCCTCACCATGTCTGCAAACTCCGCAAGGCGTTATATGGACTCAAACAGGCCCCACAAGCGTGGTACCACCGATTCGCCACTCATATCCTCGCCCTCGGTTTTCACAGTTGCAAAACAGATCCGTCTCTCTTTGTCTACCATCGTGGTAGTGACCAAGCCCATTTACTGGTCTATGTCGATGATATCATCCTCACAGCCTCCACCACCTCCCTCCTACACCGCATCATCACTGCCCTCACTCGCGAATTTGCTATGACGGACCTTGGCCCACTCCACTACTTCCTCGGCATTGCGGTCACCCGTCACCCCAATGGGCTACACCTCAACCAGACAACCTATACTAATGACCTCCTCCGCCGCGCCGGCATGACCACATGCAACCCCTCCAAAACCCCTGTGGACACAAATTCCAAACTTGGGGCACATGCAGGGCCGCCCATTCCAGATCCCACATCCTTTCGCTCCCTGGCTGGTGCCCTTCAGTACCTCACCTTCACTCGCCCCGACATCAGCTACGCGGTCCAGCAGTGTTGTCTTCATATGCATGACCCCCGCGAAGCTCACCTCACCGCCCTCAAACGTATCCTTCGGTATCTCAAAGGAACACCATCTCTTGGTCTCACCATCACCTCCGATCCCTCTGACCAACTCACAATCTACAGCGATGCTGATTGGGCTGGATGCCCTGACACGCGCCGTTCAACCTCCGGCTACTGTATGTTCCTCGGCTCCAATCTCATCTCCTGGTCATCCAAACGCCAACCCACTGTCTCTCGATCTAGTGCTGAGGCTGAGTACCGTGCCGTTGCTAATGCCATTGCCGAATCCTGCTGGATCCGTCAGCTCCTCCACGAACTACACACTCCCCCTACTCGCGCCACCATAGTATTCTGCGACAACGTCAGCTCCGTCTACATGTCTCATAACCCCGTCCAACACCAGCGCACAAAACACATCGAAATCGACATTCACTTTGTGCGAGAACGCGTCGCCTTGGGGCAAGCTCGCGTCCTACATGTTCCAACGACCAGCCAGTTTGCTGATATTATGACAAAAGGGTTACCATCCACTATTTTTCAGGAGTTCCGAACCAGTCTATGTCTCCGTGATCCTCCGGCATCGACTGCGGGGGTGTTAGAAAAATACTCATTACCGTTGTACACTACCATAACAATAGGCCTCTCCTCCTTAATTCTAGGCCTCACCTCTCTTGTAATTCTATTATATATATCTCTCTCTGTACACAATGGTAAATCATCGGTTAATATCATTCTCTATTTTACATGATATTATCGTGATGGTATTGTTCTTCTCCTGGGTAGATTTGTTGTGGCGTTGCTGAGAAAACCAAACCTAATGAGACTGTAATCGACATTGACGATAAGGATGTGAATAACGTGCTAGCAGTAGCAGTGGTAGAATATATCGAGGATATCTACAAATTTTACAAGCTGACCGAGGTACAAATTCAATTTCACCCCATTTCAGTTCCTACTTTATTATTCTCTGCATCTACGCTTCTTTACTCACGGGCTTGAATTTCTCTTTCAGACCGAAACCAAAGTCCACGATTATATGTCATCGCAACCCGAACTGAATGAGAAGATGAGATCCATCCTGGTCGACTGGCTAATCGAAGTCCACAACAAATTCGACCTCATGCCAGAAACCCTATACTTGACGATCAACCTGATCGACCGATTCCTGTCCGTCAAAACTATCCCACGTCGGGAACTCCAGCTGTTAGGTCTCGGGGCGATGCTAATAGCCTGCAAGTACGAGGAGATCTGGGCACCAGCAGTGAACGATTTGGTGGCAATCTCAGATCGCGTCTTCAGTCAAAGCAGATCCTTCGTATGGAGAAGGCGACTCTGAGGAAGCTGGAGTGGTACTTGACTATCCCGGCGGTTTAGGTGTTTCGGACTAGAATATGGGAAAATTCATAATATACCCCTCTTTTCTTTCATAATTTACAATATATCCTTGTTGGTTTTCGTAATTCAACTTTTAAACATTTTTAAATGTTGTCCAAAATTGATGAAATTTTATATGGACGATACTAAAGTGTTATATTTTGGTCCAATATTAAATTTGAAGTTTTTTAAGCTCACATGTGACCTGTGGGAGGAAAAGAAAACCGGTGTAGAAGAAGAAGAAATTACCGTTTTTGTAAGTTCCTGTCATTGTTGAGCAATCTTCGTGTTCTTTATAATTTGCAGCACATCTTGTTTTATCTGCCCAAGGTAATCAGGACCTAAGATGATGTTCTCACTGGATTCATCCAAGCAGAGAGGTGTCCTACAAGGTCGGCCATACAACGCTTGAAATGGCGGCATCTGAATGGATGTGTGATAACTGTTGTTGTAGGCGAACACAATCAGGTGTAGGCGATCTATCCAACTGTGCTGGAAGTCTAGCGTGCATGCTCTCAGCATGTCCTCTAAGGTATGGATGGTCCTCTCGCTCTGACCATCTGTCTAAGGATGAAAAGCGGTACTCAACTTCAGCCTGGTACCTAAGGCCTCCTGAACCTGTCCCCAAAACCTCGAAATGAATCGAGAATCCTTATCTGACACTATCGTCTTAGGTACTCCATGATGCCTATTGATCTCTCTTTGGAAGATGTCCGCTAACTTCGGGACCTTCCAGGTGTCCTTGATGGGTATGAACTTCACCACCTTAGTTAATCTATCGACAATAACCTAGATGGTGTTCGCGCCTCCCTTAGTCGGGGGAAGGCCGACTACGAAGTCCATAGACAAGTCCTCAATCTTCCAATAGGGGATGAGCATCGGCTGCACCAATCCTTCTGGCCTCCTGTGCTCGAACTTGACCTTCTGACAAGTCAAGCAGCGGTTCACAAACTCTGCTACGTCCTTCTTCATGCCACTCCACCAGAATTGGACCTTCAGGTCCTCATACATCTTCGAGGAACCTGGGTGGATGGACAAGGATGAGCAACTGGCTTCCTGCAGAATCTTCTCTTTCAACTCTGGGCTCGACTCTGGAATGCATAATCTGCCATTTACTCTGATCAACCCGTCGTCACTGAGTGTAAAGTTGTATTTCTGCCTCTGGAAGATGCCGTCAACCAACTGTTGCCGAATGGTCTGTATGTACTGGTCGCCATCCTGGGTACAGCGTACTTCATCGACTAAGCTGCTGCTAGATGACATGGCATATAAGGAGTGAGCTCTCCTGCTCAGGGCATCGGCTACTACATTCGTCTTCCCCTCCTTGTACTTCAGGTCGATGTCATAGTTCTTCAGGAACTTGACCCATCGCCCCTGCCTCATATTCAGCTCCTTCTATGTGAAGAGATACTGAAGGCTCTTGTGATCGGAGTAGATAGTCACTGTGACTCCGTACAAATAATGATGTCATATCTTCAATGCAAATACTACCGCGCTTAACTCCAAATCATGTGTAGGGTAGTTCTCCTCATGCTTCTTCAGCTGACGAGATGCATAAGCAATGACCTTGCCATGTTGCATGAGTACACACCCTAATCCGGTGCTTGAAGCATCACAATACACCTTGAACCCGTCGATCCCCTCTGGAATAGTCAGTATGGGTGCCGACGTCAGTAGGTCCTTCAGTGTCTGAAAGGAACGCTCACAATCGTCTGTCCATATAAACTGAGTGTCCTTCTTCATCATATTTGTCATAGGCTTGGCCACCTTAGAGAAATCCTGGATGAATATCCTGTAGTAGCCGGCCAAACCTAGGAAACTACGAATATCAGTGACTGTCTTCGGTCTCGGCCAGGTCTTAACTGCCTCAATCTTTGCTGGATCCACTGATATGCCACTAGCTGAAACAATATGTCCAAGAAATGCTACACTGTCTAGCCAAAACTCATATTTCGAGAGCTTGGCGTAGAGCTGATTCTCCCTCATGATCTCAAGGACTCGTCTCAGGTGAGCCTCGTGCTCCTCCTTAGTCTTAGAATAGACTAGGATGTCATCGATGAAAACTACCACTGAGGTGTCGAGCTGCTCTCTGAACGGTTCATGAGATCCATGAATATAGCCGGTGTGTTTGACAATCCGAACGGCATCACAATAAACTAATAATGGCCATAACGTGTACGGAAAGCTGTCTTCTCTATGTCTCCCTCTGCTATACGAATCTGGTGGTAGCCTGATCTGAGGTCAATCTTCGAGAATATAGAAGCTCCTCTCAACTGGTCGAATAGATCATCGATACGCGGTAGAGGATACTTATTTTCACAGAAACTGCATTCAACTCTCGGTAATCAATGCAAAGTCTCATACTCCCATCCTTTTTCTTCACAAACAATACCGGTGCTCTCCATGGGGACACACTCGGTCTGATAAATCTCTTCTCTAGTAAATCCTCAAGATGAACCTTCAATTCTTTCATTTCGGCTGGAGCCATCCAGTAGGGCGCCTTAGCTATAGGCGCCGTCCCCGGTACTAAATCAATGGCGAACTCCACCTCTCACACAGGCGGCATGCCTGGCAACTCATCAGGAAATAGATCAGGGAAGTCGGACACTATGGGGGTGTCCAACTCCATTTGCTCCTCATGTCTAGTATCGTGTGCATAACATAAGTATGTTGGCTGTCCCTTTCTCACCTCCTTCATCAAGGCCAAAGCGGACACCAGCTTGAATGTCGGCTCTCTAGGAATACTGCGGTAAGAAACGGCCTTGCCACTCGGGCTCCTGAGTAGTAATCTATGCTCAGCACAGTATAGTCTGCTCTTGTGCTTCTGTAGCCAATCCATACCGACTATAATGTCGAATCCCAAGCCTCTGAACTCTATCAAATCAGCAGGAAAGGTCTCGCCCCGTATGTTGATTCTTAGGATGGTGTGGCGTCCCGAACATGTCACTTTCTCTCTCGATGGAAATGTGACAAAAAAATCTGGAAGTGGCTCTGGGGTCAATCCCAACTTCTTCGCGAGAGAGAAGGATATGAAGAAGTGGGTTGCCTCTGTGTCGAAAAGGATTGAGGCTTCGGTATTGTTTACAGGAAAGGTACCTGAGGGTTGAGATTTTTCGGATTATTATTTAGGTTTAGATTTATTTAATTGGAAATGGCTGGTTCGTTATAAGTCTTACCAGTTATGACGTTGCCAAACTCCTTGGCTTGTGTCATGTTGAGGATATTGAGGGTACCTTCCTTTTCGGGTTCATGGCCTGAACTGAAATTGGTAGGAGAAATGAGTGGATAAGTGTTTAGAAGAATATAAAAAATGCCACAAAAATGCCACTTTTATTAATGCATCAAACATTACATCATCTTGCATACATGGTCTACAACCTAACAATAATACATCAATACTCTCTAAAGGTCAAGTTTAATCGTCCCGGTCGAATGTGGGTAGTGTTAACCAAAGCTGGTGGTGTGGAGTTCAGCTTGACCCGCTTGATTCCATGGTATACTAACCTCGAATCTCCACCAAATATCGATACATCTCCTGATTTTAGGACTAGCTTGCGCGCTAAGTCCATTCCCTTCTGATCCCCGTATAGAAATTCAGTTTCATCTCCAATGGAGAACGATAGTAGTGGGATTCCCTTGGAGATGGACTCGGTCGTCTCATCTTGGTCTTGGTGTAATCTCAATCGTCCCTCTTTCTCATAGAAGTTCACAATACAAACATCATCTTTCATCTCGGGTATTTGCTCAAAACATCGCGCGGTATCTACCGCTTCCCTCACAAGGATTTGAAAATTTTCAGGTATTCTAGGTACTCTCAACCCCATCTAGTTTCCTAATTTCGTGATAGGTCCTTGTTTGAGGATCTCAATCTCTACCTAGGCACATCATGTGCAGCTTCATTTTCGAACCATTTACAAATTTGGGAATATAAAAACTGCCTAAACCTCTACCCAAGGCTCTACACTCGTCTACAAGGTCGATTTGTTCGTCAAGGGACAGGAAATCTCTGAGCAGGATCATGCCCGGTTGTAAGGTTTGGCACTTCTCGTCTGGGTACTCCCGTCTTTCGCCTACGGGTATGGGTGGTCTTGGTCTTGATGGTATAGGGTAACAGATGTCGAAACTACCTAGGATGTGGAAAGTTTTCCTAAGGTAAGTTATCATTAACGAGTTTCTTAATTCATTGATCATGGTAGTGAAAGCGCTTAAACACTCAATCATGCTTGCATGCTGTCACGAAAAGGGTTTCTAGGATTACTTGAGTCGCGCTGAGCACCAGCATCAGTGCCTGAGCTCTCGCTGAGTTCAGGGTCGCCAGGCCCTAGGCTACTCCCTTCCCCTTCTGAAATCTGGCATCGGTAGTAGTACGGCCAAGGTGGGTGGACTAAGGGACTCTAGATCCTCCAGCTGAGGTCTTTGATGGAGCTCGGGAAGGTTGGTAGCTCTTGCTCTAGGGGTTCGAATAGCACTCAAACTCTCTATGCCCTTCTTCCTTGCAGTATCGGCATTCGACCTTCTTGCCGCTGCAGTCTACGCCCGGGTGATCCTTCCCACAGCGCTTACAGTAGAAGTGGCGCTGGGGTCGGGTCGAGCATATTGATAACATGGTCGTTTGTTAGTAAGATAATGGTAAAAGATTAAACTAGTAATCAGATTCTAGAGGTGGGTATGCTTACCCTGAGGAGGCGCCGATCTGAGAGGCTGGGCATGAATAGCGGGAGCGGTCAACCGTGGGACCTGCTCCTTGGGCTTCTGGCCCTGGTGGCTCTGCTGGTGTTTCTTCTTTCCGAAGAATCTCCTGTTGCAGTTTTCGGGTTAACAATCATTATTAAAATTAAATGCAGGCTATACATGGTTTAGTAAGGTAAACACCCACTTCCCTTTCTTGCTCTCAGCCCTATCAGCTCCTCCCTCTGCTTTCTCCAGGTTCTTGCACTTCTTCTTAGAATGCGCATCCCGGCCCCGGATCATCAACTCTGTCTGGGAGGCGGCCTCGTAGCACTCCTAAAATATCCACCTTGGTTATCACATATTGAAATTAAGGTAATTTGGTTTTCCTTTGCGTTTAAGTTTTCTTTTCATTTACCTGAAGAGTAGGGTATCGGAAGGCACCCATGAAAGACTGGATACGATAAGATAGACCAGATCGGAACTTCTCGATCTTCACCTTGTCGGAGTACTTCACTCCGGTGATAAAATCGAGGAGGCTCACGAAGCGCGCATAGTACTGATCGACAGTCATACTCCCCTGCTTCAAGGTCTCAAACTCCTCCCTCTTCTGCTGCTTCAGGTGCGAGGGGTAGAACTTCTCCCTGAGAAGCTCCACGAAAGAAGTCCACGTGAAGCCGGGTGTACCAAGACGATGCTCCCGTACCGCTCTCCACCAGGTGTCTGCGGCGTCCGTTAGTGAGAATGCCGCCATACCGACCTTCTAGTCGGCAGGAACAGGGATGGCCTCGAAGGCCTTCTCGTGCTTCAAGATGAAGCGCTCTAGTGCAGTAGGGTCAGCCTCGCCATTATACTCTGGCACTCGGGTCTTCGTCACCCGCTCTAACCAATCAGGCTCACGGGGCGGCTGCGAGTGGGGTATAGCTGCCCCTATCGGGACCGTAAAGGCGGCCATTGCCTCTACTAACCCCGGTATCTGTGGGGTAGCCTCACCTACCGACGTACCACCACGCCCGCGTCCTCTACCTCTACCAGACATCTAAGGATTCAGATATTGAATATAAGTACTCGGTAAAACACCGTATCGCAAGCACAAGGAAACACACGTTAGTTAGAATACGCTTTCGTGCTCTTAGCATGGTTGGGACTCTAAGAGTCTCGTACCTCACAAACGTTCCCGTTTACCCATGATAAGTCCTATGCTCACTGTTCCTTAATCCTAATCCTAAACAACACGTTCCCGTTACTGGTCTCGTCATCAGAGCGGTGCTTCGCTTTGATACCACTTTTTGTAACACCCCCGTCTATTAATCCCAATCCTCACCTTAATTACCGTGTAATCGCAACATAACTTAAGGACGTTATAATCGTAGCGGAAACACTTACTAACTAGGCAGGTGTCACAACCATCCTTTCCAACGACTTAAGACACCATCCGCAGTGATGATCGAGACTAATCCAACTATAACCGTTTACAAATAACTCGATACACCATTTGACCCAAAATAAATTCAAGTACCATCCTAGGAACTAGTGAGCGTCTAAGTATGAACTTATAACATGAAATACCCCGAACTTAAATATAAGGATTAAAATTAATCTAATACGTATTTAAGGGCCTAATGGTACCTAAGTAATATTAGTGAGGAAAATAAATCCAAAAGAAATAAAGAAATGCTTAAAAGCAGAAAAACGCTAAATAAGCGTTAAATAACCATAGGAGGTATGAGACCTCGGTTAGCGTATAATATGGATTCTAAAGGTTTAATAAGACCTAAATAATACATGGGAACAACTCCCGAAGAAAACGGATCCAAATAAAGTATTAAAACGCTAATAGAACTTTAGAGCACGTTTTTCGAGGAAACCCGAAAACGTGACTTTAGGCGGTCAAACAGACCCGTAAAAATTATAAATCATTAAATAATAATTATTAAGCATCTACGGGAGCTTAATAGTCATAAAATTAATTAAACGAGGAAATTCCGGAAAACGGGCCCGGTTAGTGAATAGTACCTAAACGGGTAAAATAACGAGCGTTTTCTGAAAAGAGAAAAAACCGCTCCAACTAGTATAACTGTAAGGGGGCCGGTTTTTAAAGGGTTAAATAGGCCCTCACACACACAGTAACTAGCTAACAAATAAGTAAATCATAAAGCAAAAAGTAAAAGTACAAAAGCAAAATAACTCTCTCTCACCTCTCACTCCCACCTTTCCCTCTTCTCTCTTTTCAAAATCCAAAAATGAGGAAGTTGATTTTCGTGGGTATACCCCATTCAAAGAGAAAAGTACACCATTATGGAGCTTGGAGTCTCCTCTTTCCAACAAGGTAAAATCTCCACAAAAGATTCAAGTTTTCTCCATTTTTCTTTGGTAGCCGATTTTGGCTTGTTGTAATGCCTTGTTTTTCCTCTCTCTTTTGAGCAAAATATCAACCCTCCAATGGTGGTGAGAGCACCTTCTTGAATCAAGGGCTAAAACCCCTCCTAAAAGCTTCAAGAGGTAAACCCTAGAAATTTGTTTAAAACATCTTAATGAATTAGTATAAATCTAAGGGTTAGTACATTAATTATACTTGTTTTGTATGCTATGGGTGATGGGAATGGAGTTTGGCAACTCCATTCCCCACAAAACCGAATGGGACAAGAGAGAAAACAAGAGAAGAAATGGAGAAGAATGAAGGAATTATAAAGCTCAAGGTAAGAGCTCTTTATTAATGTTAATTTTGGTGCATTAGAGTAATGGAATGGGTAAACGAATAAAAGAAACCAAACTAATGTATTAGGATTGAAGTTTATGAAGTTTTGAGTATTTGTGCATTAGTATGTGAATTGTAGGCCTTGGAGCCAAATGGTTGTGTATGAGTATTGGTATTGATGTGTGATGGAGTATTGGTGTATTGGGATGGATTTATATTTGTATTGATTGCTGGTAGGACCCTTGTAAGGGTGTGGCTAGATTAGGAATGAGATTGGTGAGATTTGGTATGTATGGCCAAGTAAGAAAAGTAGATGAACTATGGCAAAATTTTGGTAAGAATATGTGCACTTGTGGATGACTTGGTGAATGGGAGAACCAGGTATGTATTGAGGATAGTAGAGATGTTTAATGACCATGGTATGGTAGTAGTAGTATGAGAAGTAATAAGTGCAAAATCTGTAAAAAGTATATAGAAATACATTGGTGAAGTTAGGAAGAATTAGTGGGTAAGAATTGGTGACAAGAGTTTGGGCTTGGGTATAGATTGGTGCAATTGTTTGGAAAGGAATTGGCATGGTAAGATAGGCCTTAGGGATGCTAATAATGGTTAGGTAGTAGAGTATTGAGTGTTAGAGGTAGAACAAAAAATCTGTAGCATTGGGGATGAAAAACAGTTGTAAGAGTGGAAAGGAAGTGAGGAAATTGTGGAAGTTAATTGATGAATTTAGCAAAGGTGTTGGTGGATGAATTGAGGTATTTTAGGAAGCCTAAATGGCATTAAAACATTGGGATTACATGTAGGAAGATTGGGGAAGGAATGGGTAAGAAAAGAATTGAAAAACAAGTCTTAGCAGCTTTCTGCTACCGACCGACCCAGAGCCGGGTCGGACCGTGGGTCGGTCGGAGCTTAAGTAACGAAAATGAACCTCTCGGGAATGGACCGACCCAGGGGCCGTGGGTCGGACGTGGGTCGGTCGGACTCGAATTTTCTGTTGTCGAAGTTTCGCACTTCGACCGACCCAGAGGTGGGTCGGTCGGTGGGTCGGTCGGAGCTTGGACAACAGACCCGAAGCTCTCGGCAATGGACCGACCCAGAGGTGTATGGGTCGGTCGGAATAGTTCTGGGTCGGTCGGGAGAAATTTCAGAGAACGAAACTTACTGGAATGGACCGACCCAGGTTGGGTCGGTCGGTGGGTCGGTCGACCCATAACTTACAAAAAAAAACTAAACTAAAACTAAATGAATGTAACTAGTATATATACATATATATATGTGTATATGTATGTATACCCACCTATACATATGTACATGTATATGTAAGCAAGTAAACCATTGTAAGTAGATAAAAGTAAGTAAATAAAATATAGGTATAGGAATGTAAAGACTTAGTAAATATGAGTTAGGGAGCGTAAGGATAATCGAATTAAATTAATGATAGTTAGATTAATTATTCGATTGTATGTATATCATAGGATTTGATTTGTGAACACCGGAGGAACGTTGGGATACAAGTACAACGGTGAAAGGTATGATTTCTTCATGCCCTGTATCCTAATCTGGTTACCCCGATTTGTGTGCTTATTTGACCACCTAATAAGATAAATGCACGAACCGGATTATATTGCACTTACCTGTGCTTGTTTATATTGTTCTTGGTATAATTCTCTTGAACAATAGTTTGTATAATACACGAAATGTATGGAGGATGATATGGTGTAAATGAATCTTGTATTGTACTTCTGTATTGTATTATATTTCGTATGAATGTATATTGGGCCTTGTACTTGTAAATGTGGCTTGAATGTTGACTTGTGCTAATTCCTAACTAGCTAACTCCTAACTTAAGTGAGTAAATTGGAATGAGTACAAGTCCGATATAGCTTCGGCCACGCGTGAGGATGAGGTGACACAAGAGGTTGGATCCGATTCCTGGTTCGTAAGCTGGTCCACGGCCCAAATCCCTTAAGTGGGTAGCATCCTGGATTAGTGAACCAAGTAAATCCCGGAGGTGGGACGGAGTAGTCCCCGGGCCGGAGGTCCCGACGACTTAACTTGAGTAAGAGTAAGAGTAAGTAAGTAAGTATGAGTATGAGAATGAGTAAGTACGTGTATGCATGGAGTAAATGAGTAAAAGAGTAATCTCCACCCGATTAACCCGGGTGGACCAATATGGACTAACAAGTTATTGGGTTGTGTATGAATTGCATAAGTATTGTATATTATATTGGGTATCTCGGAATTCAGAAAGGTAAGGATGTATCGTTGGGCTATGTGGATTACTATGTATGAACTGAAGTGTATGCATTGAAGTGTATGTATGTATTCTTGCGTAGAGTATCGTAGTATCTGTATGAAAGCATGTATGCATGTATGTATGAATAAAATGAACCGCATGTATTCGACCAAGTGGTCGGCGTACCCTCACTAGTACGCGGGGTATGCGGTTATCATGCTCGGCGAAAGCTGACCCCTTCGGGGGACATTTTTTAGTGTGCAGGTACCCGAAGCGGATGTGGCCAAGGTGAGAGACCGGCGGCGCACCCTTGTGATTAGAAGTAAGTAGTTGTGAGAAATGGGTAGTGAGTAGACTCTTAGAGAGTATGTATGAATTTGGAAGAGGTATTACACTTGTATAAGGGCCTTAGTAACTCGGTATGTAGAATGTATGGTATTGAACTTGAAGTATCGTAATGAATGGGATGTTGTAGTATTTGATTCGGTAATTGGAGTAGGTATGATAGGTGTGTAGTACTCGGATATTCCGGTCCATCAGACCGATGCTGTAAGTAGAAGTAGCAGCCTTGTTAGTCACATGGGTGACTAACGGCATTGTATCACCCATTATAAGTAAAGTATGTCCGCTGCGTGTATCTGATTTGTAAGGAGATTGGACGGTAAGCATTGTATTAATAGTAGGGGTGTTACATAACATTCGTGAATTGGCATATTTAATACAATGCCACCAACGCCTATGACAATTCAAAAACATTATAATTCAATTCAGCTACACATGCCGCTAAAACCAAAACAACAAAAACTCAAAAACCTGCGCTCCGTCGTCGCGTCAATCACCTACAAATAAAATGTCGGTGCCTATGGAGGGCTCAACGCTTGTCCGAGTATGTTAAACCGTGTTATTTTAGACCCCCTTAGGTTACATAGGTTAATTAGCCATCTTAACATGCTATCTAATTTACATGCTATTCCGGTTTACAAGCGAGAAATAAAACTGTAAATACGAGAATGTAAACACCCAATATTTCATACAAGATAATCATGGACGACCAAATAGGTATAAAAACTACACATTAAATCATCCACTTAAATCCTTAAACAAGGATTAAATCATCGAGTCGTAAGTCGCACTCTCATATTTATTACCATCATTGGAAGCCCCGCTTCCACCAACACTCTTATTATCTTGTGGGTGTCTCGTTAGATGGACAAATTTCCATTAACCTCAATAAGTTTTATTTTGATTGGACAGTAGTCCTATTGCCAATGATTAGAGACCATTGGGCTTCCATGTGTCTCGAGAGAGAGACGTCCATATGGCCATAGTCGTGTGTCAAACAGCAGCACCCTCTTCCAACCGATCTAAGACGACCAATTGGATTTCCATGACGAGAGGTTCCACACTCGGATCCTCTCTGGTGATCACACTGCACAGCCTGCTGGAACGTATGCAGACCAGGATTTCCCGTACATATACCACACCACCATAACATCCACCATTTCTCCACAGTTAATAGTTTAATCGACTCATCGTTATTAGTTTTGAGTTCTTTGGAGAATACATTTTTTTCTTTTATTCGATGCCTCATAAGGTCTTACACATACCTAGGAAGGATCTAGGTTATATTCATGTTCTGTGCCAATGCTCCAAGGTCAGAAATACCGAACCTTTCCACCTAAGTTTTAAGTCTTAGGTAGTTTAAGTAGTTAGTGACAGCGTCGTAATCCATTGCGTCTCACCATCTTTGTTCGTATCGTAGTCGCGTGATATAAAGTATTACAACGTTCGAAAGACATACGCGCATAATAATAAAACGCTTGATCGTCGAGTATATAAAAATCACATAACAAAAGTTTCATCATGCATATCTTTCTTAAGCATTTAGCACACAATTTTGTCCGAACCCGAGGAAGCCCTCAGGGGTTCAGACCACACAATCCAACTATAACACCCCTACCGCTAATCCCGTCATTACCGTCCAATCTCCTCGTACTTACATACTTACGCAGCGGATACTTCATTACACAACGGCGGGTGATACAATGCCGTTAGCCACCCACATGACTAACAAGGCTTACTTCCACTACAGCATCGGTCTGATGGACCAGAATACCCGAGTACTAAAACAAATACAAACCATACTACGATTACAAACCGAATACAACAATCCTCCATTCAATGTAATACCCAATACTTACCATACAATATACCGAGTATCCTAAGTACAATACCAAAATTCAACATTTCTACATGTCTACACATACTCCTTAAGAGTCATCATATTTCCCATTCCTCACAATTCTACTTACTCTTCCAAATACAAAAGGGTGTACAGCTTGGTACACTTATACTTCAAGGGCTACAAGCCTTATACAATTCTTTAGTATCCACAAAACTATCCCTAGCTAACTAAGCATAGCTGCCGGTCTCTTACAATGACCATATCAGCTTCGGGTACCTGTAGAATAAAAACAGTGCCCCAAGGGGCCCAGCTTACGGTGCATATAAAATCCGTATACCCCGCGTACTAGCGAGGGTACGCCGACTACTTAGGTCGAATACATGCTGTTCGTTTTATTCATACATACATACATGCTCTTATACAATACAATACATTCATTTCTCAATACATACATATATTCAATGCACACAAGGAAGACATCACAAGTTAGCCATTCAATACTTACTGGAATACGGAGATACGCTTCTCCAATACATACACAATACTTGTAGCTTCTTTACACACCCGGGTTAATCGGGTGTACATTACTCTTTTACTCAAGGTCATTGACTTACACTAGCCAAGACCATTACTCATACAGTACTTTACTTACTTACTTACTTACTTACTCAAGTTAAGTTGGTGTGACCTCCGGGTAGGAACTACACCGTCCCACCACCGGGCTTTAGGGTGGCTCACCAATCTAGGATGCTACCCATAAGGGGTTTGGTCCATAGAAAGGATTCAGGCTAGGAATCGGATCCAACCTCTTGTGTCTCCTTATCCTCACGCGTGGCCGAAACTAAATTGGACTTCTACTCATTCCATTTTACTCAATACTCAAGTTAGGAGTTAGGTGGTTAGGAATTAGCTGAAGTCATCACATTCATACCAAGGGTTAATACATTACACAAGTACACAACAGGATACACATACACTTCATTCTCATCCATTCATTTCATGAATTATACAAACTAAGTGTTCAAGACAATATAACAAGAACAATATAAAACAAGCACAAGTAAGTGCATTAAAATCCGAATCATGCGTTTATCTTATTTAGGTGATCAAATAAGCACACAAATCGGGGTAACCAGGTTAGGATACAGAGCATGAGGAAATCATACCTTTCACCGGGGTTAACTTTACCGGGTGTTCCCTTGTTCCTTGGTTCACACTTGTTCACTGATAATGTTTCAAACATTATTATTAATACTATGTTCATATGGTACATAAATACTTACTACTCTCGTACTTACTCTGTTGTCCCGTTATGCTTAGTTTTACTTATGTCAAATTATGTTGTTACTCCTCACTCACTTCTTACACTTGTTTACACTTCTTAGGACCTTTACTTACCACCAAACAAGGCCTTAACAACTTCTAAAACCATTACCAATCAATCCCCCATGGTTTAAGCCCTAAAAACCACTTTCGGCAACATTTTGGGGGTGGTCCGGGACTTGGTCCGGACCCAAGGTCCCGGACCATGCAAGAAAATAACTCTCGGCCTGTTTTTATTATTGGTCCAGGACTTGGTCCTGGACCTAGGTCCCGGAACACTTGTAGTTTCAACTCTCAACCTTATTTTCGATGCGGTCCGGGACTTGGTACATATCCTAGGCCCCGGACCCTGCTAAAAAATGCTACTTAGTTGATTTTTCAACCCCAAATCAACCCCTAACCCACCTCTAATCATTCCATAATCTTTCCACATATTTTATACATGTTTAAACAAATTTAAACACTCCTTAAAACTCCTTAAATCCTTGGTCCAATCCTTACTCAACTTCATGCTCAATTTCTACAAATTTCCATTCTCATTTTTACAATTTGCACACTTGTGCATTTCTACACTTCTCTTTGCACTTTGCACTTTGTCCTAACTTCATTTTACCATTCCAATCCATTCCTAGATACTTGCACTATCTATTCCCAAGTCCAACTCTCATTTTCCTAAATCTTGCACACTAGTTCTTCCTAGTTTCTACAATGCATTTCAACACTTCATGCTACAGATTTTACACCCTTTTATTCTCACCCTACAACTACCACTCCATGGTTACAAAACATCTCTACTCAACCCAATACACTCCTTGGTTCTCCCATTCACCAAGTCATCCAAAAATGCTTATTTCCTACTAAAAGTTTACCATAGTTTGTCTACAAATCTAACTTAATCCACATCCATCCATTCTCACCAAAATCATTACTAAACTAGCCACACCCATACAAGGGTCCTACCAGCACTCAAAGCAATATCAATTTACCAAAACTTCCCCAAAAAACAATACCAATATACATACTCAAATTACTTGGCTCTAACGCCTTCAATCCAAACATTAATTCACAAACTCTCTCAAACTTCCACCAACTACACTCCTAGTACAATATTTTGGGTTCATTCATTCCTTTACCCATTCCCATCATTCTAATGCATTAAAATTAGCATTAAGAAGGATTTCTTACCTTAAGCTCATAAATTCTTCTTTTCTTTTCCAATCTCCTCCTTCTCTCTTTCTTGGTCAAAATCGGCCATATGGGAAATGGAGTTGCCAAAATCCATCCCAACACCCAAATTACACAACAAGGATATAATTAAACTTCTAATCCTTTAGAATAACATTAATCCAATGAAAGGTTTAAATTACCATAAGTTAGGGTTTACCTTTGAAGTCTTTTTAAGAGGGGTTTTAGCCCTTGGTTCAAGAAGGTGATCCCACCACCATTGGAAGGTTGGAGTGATGCTCAAAAGAGAGAGAAAAATAGAGCATTACAATGGGGAAAATCGGCTACAAAGAGAAATGGGGGAAACATGAGTTTTTCATGGAAATGTTTACCTTAATGGAGAGAGGAGACTCCAAGCTTTGATTTGGTACCATTTTCTCTTCAAATGGGCAAAACCCATGGAGATGAACTTCCCCGTTTTTGGATTTTGAAAAGAGAGAATGATAGAGAATGATGAGGAGATGAAGAATATGTACTTATTTTTGTGATTGGAACTTTAATGAAGCTAGATCATGGAGAATAAGAGGAGAAGCCATTGAAGCTTGGTGGGGAGATTGAAATAGCCAGCAACCAGAGGGAGGAAGCAGAGAGGAATCAGGAGGGGGAGTGCTCACGTAGGGAAAAGAAAGGAATGTGAGGAGAGAGAGGGAAAAAGTGGGTATAAGCTACTTTTTACTTTTTACTTTTGTTACTTTTTGACTTATTTAATTAGTTAGTCAAGTGTGGGTGTGTGTGTGGGCTGGTCCACATACTAAAACCGGCCCATTAATATATACACACTGGAGTGTTTTTCATCTTTTACAGAAAATGCTCGTTAATTTACCCGGTTTTAGCACTATTCACTTACCGGGCCCGTTTTCCAGAATTTTCTCGTTTCTTTAATTTTAATGGTTATTAAGATTCCATTAATGCTTAATTATATTTATTTAGTGAACTACAATTTTTACGGGTTCATTTGACCACTCAAAATCACGTTTTCGGGTTTTCTCGAAAAACGTGCACTAACGCTATATTAGCGTTTTAACACATTATTTGGATCCGTTTTCTTCGGGAATCATTCCTGTGCATTAACTAGGCATGAATAAGCCTTAGGAATCCATATAATACTCTAACCGAGGTTTGTACCTCCTATGGTTATCTAACGCTTATTTTAGCGTTTTTCACTTTTTAAGTGTTTCCTCATTTCTTTTGGATTTATTTTCCTTACCAAAATTACTTAGGCACTATTAGGCCCTTAAATACATATTATAATAATTTTAATCACTATAATTAAGTTCGGGGTATTTCAATCTACCCCCCTTAAGGAACTTTGCCCTCAAAGTTGTTCAAGGGTGTAGGATTACTATATCTACTCATTCAGACATGTCTAATGCCAAAAGTCTTACATTCCTCCTCCTTACAATTTCCCAAATCCATTACACAAGGTCTCTACATACAATACCATGCAAATATACTGCAATCACTCCGATCCGTATTACAACCAACCATCTAGTTTTACACCACAAGGTTTACACATACATACAATGCAAAGCTATCCCAAAGCAATGCAATACGCACTACGATCCCGCAGGCACTCAGGTAATCTAGACACAGGACTCCTCTACGTCCCTGCCCTTGGAATAATACAACATGATACACCACCACTGTTCTCTGGTATAGGCTTCAACCAAATCCTCATTCTCAAATTTGAAGGAAAATCCTTTCGCAACCACTACTTAGAAATCTTTCTACAACACAACAACTCCAAATTCCAGTTTATGTTCATTACATATCCTATGCGTGATTACTTGTGATGAGGGGAGCATCAAGAATCATTCGACTCTGATGTGATCAGCATCAGTGTTGAACTATCTTTCCACCACAATTTGTGTTCGGTTTCCCTTGATCTTATCAGGATCAAGTTCGGCTTCCCACATCAGTTTCAAACAATCAAAAAATTCAATTATTTCCATTTTCTATCTTTTTACTCTTCCTAGTGATAATTACAAATTCATACATCTCCAAAGGATGGAATTCAGTCCATCAATCATCCTCAATTTACTTCCAAATACTTTACCTCGAGATTCAATGCCTATGGGGGCTCATTTCATCAACTTTTGTTGCTTTCATCCCTTACTCTCCATCATCTCACCTAATCTAACTAAGAAATACAATATCAGTGGAATCCAGTCATCCTCAATTTACTTCCAATGACTTACCTAGGAATACACTACTTATGGACTCCATTCATCAACTACTCTCAATTATTTCGTACTATTTCTTTGAGGGATACAATAATTGTGGAGCTCCGTCCACTACTCATTCTCAATTGTCTCAAAACAATCACCTCGGGAACTCAATTTCCTCTAGGTTCTACATCGGTTTTATACCGACTCATGCATCGTAATGCCATGTATAACTTCAAATAGACATACACTATAGGGATTATCATTCCCCAAAAGTTTCTCTACTCTTCTGTACTAATACTCTCATACTGAAGTTACAAGATAGGTATACCCATCCTATGGTATTCGCATCTCTCGTGCCTAATTACCACAATTACAATATGGATGAGTACGTATGTTTATTTAACATAAGTACCAATCATCAAATCAATTCTCATTTGTGCTATGCACACTATAGTTTATGTGTTTTATATGTGAAATTTACACTAAGCGATTTTTCGCTCTAACCCCCTTAAAAGGGATTACGCCCACGTAATCTACCATATGTTATCACTGAACATTGGTTCACTCAATTCGGGCACTCTGAAGCATTTTAGCTTCCCTACGGTCTATTACTCAATGTATTCTGGTCAAAGGGTCTTAACCATACTAATGGTTTAGTCCTTGCACCAAGAATTCCAATTGGAGTTTATTTAACTCATAATCAATTCGATTCTAGCCTATCAGGCTTCAAGGCATTGATAGCCATTCTCTCATACTTACTGGGTATATTAAACCTCTAAGCTAGGGCCCACTAGCTTCTACTGCACGACCCTGATAACTTGGGTTATTCGCACTTCTTGTTATCCTTAACGTGCTACACATCACCTTTTTATCCCTCTTATTGTGGGAATAAAGTTTATTAACCAAGTGTGGTATTCTTTTACCGTGCGTGAACTCAATGAGTTTTAGATTTATAACCAGCTCTTTGGCAATCTATTGTACATACTATTCGTTTTCTCACGATTATTCACTGAGTTCCTCCGACTTATTGTCGGGTGAGGTTAAGTCACTACTTAGTTGTAGTGCTTCCTCTGTTGTCAGTAGCTTCTGAATTATACCAGTTCCTCTTGTTCAGTACAAGTGTTCTTTACTTGTATGACCTTGAATTTTCTATGCGTCGGTCCTAGTGACTCTCTTAATTCTCCTTTCACTTTTATTCCAATGGAATTCACATCATGTGATTGTTGGTGTGTTTTACACTCTTCGTGCTTCTTTGGCCTTAGGCCGCACGGTTGTTTCTAAGTTTTTGCTTGACTAGCTTATGCCATGTTCGTTGGTGAAACGAAGGATTTACCACGATTTACATTTCCCATATTCCTAGCTATCCCACTAGATCATTAACTGCACAAGTGCAATACCAAAACACTCAGTCCTACAGAGTGTAGAGGCGTAAACGCTTGGCAGTAAATCTCTTATGTGATCGCAATAGGAATGAATATTTCTGCCTGTCATCTCGTGTTTAACAACTCCGTGTCATTGTGTGGTTATTAACACAGACCAGTCGCCTGCTGCGCACCATGTTCTTATTCGTTACAGAACATTGTTTTCACGTCCTACTGTTTCCACTGTTACATTACATATACCATTTGTTCATGATGTAAACACGCTGGAAGTTTCCTAGGTTCGTTTGTATGGCGGTTGTCATAGCATACCGTAATGTCGTTATTTTAATGTGAAGATGTTCTTCTTCCATTTAGGTTTCATGTGTAGGCTAGCTTACCTCACATTCCTTCATCATTTATGATACAATTTACCAAGTATCTTGGTTGACCAAGGATGAAGTGATCTGTTGGGTCACTAACTCCTTTGAGCTTTGGTCATTCGATGTCATATTACGCGCTCTCCCTACTCGTTCTCGACATTTACGGTCGTCCAAGTCCTGAGCATTGGATATAGGGTCTAGCTGTGCAGTTCTACTTTCGTATGTACATCACCGGGACTTCCCAAGGAAACTTCAATGGTTTTCTGGTCCCATTCTCCAAATGGAGAGTATTCTATCACTGATAAGTGAAAGTTCTTGTTGACAGGTTTATTTTCACTCATAAGTCTCATGTTAGGGTTTACTATGTTAGTCTCTGTATATATACCTCCGCCATTCATACAATGGTTCACCATATGCTCGGTTGCCTAAGGAGTATACTTACTCCTTCAAGTCCTAATGGTTTGGAAATCTCTTTCCCTTGTTTAGTTGCCTCTTGGCAATAATTACATGCGCAAGCTTTGTTGTTATGGTAGATGGAAGCCTTTTCTAAGGGTTCACATCATCACCGCATTGGTGGTCTTCGGTTAACGAGAGGTACCTTTCCTTAGGTTTCTCGTAGTGTCCAAGTGTGGACTAAACCAGTGTTGTCATAATTACGATACCTATGCCTCTGTGCTACCATTGCCACAGAAGGCATGAAGGGCAATTAAAAGCTCCAACAATTGTATACTAGACTAATGTTCTAGTGACAGTGACACTGAGGTAGCCATTACTCCAAGCCACTAATTATGTTGAGTTCAAATTGAGTGGTTCCGTTGTTGCTCCATTCATCGTATGAAATAATATCTCTTTCCTTTTGGGCCATCTTTGGCAAGTCTTGTTACTAAATAGTGTGGGTTTTGCAACCGCTTAAGTTTACATAACGTAGTTGGTTCATGGCTTCTAAGCCAGATGGCTGGGAGCTATGCTCCTCGCAGGCTGTCCATACATGTTTCCACCTCCTTGTATGCCATCATAGGGTTGGAGGTATTTACTGGGCTCCATGACAAGTTGTTGCATTACGCTTCCGTTCATGGGAGGCCCTTTAGGCAATCTGGTGTTAATCAGCCTTTTTGTGGTTGAAGGTATTTCCTATTAAGTGAAATCCCTTCGGTGTCCTAACCGAGTGTTCGTTCTAGCTCCCGTGCTCTTATCATGACGCTTCGTTCGACTGCTCTTAACTCAGACACCCTTCAAGGATTGCTCCTGGGTGTCGTTGGGTCACACCGTTACATCCGGCTAATATCTATGATATGTTATGTCCACTATACCTCCTTGCGGTATTGTATTTTGAGCTATTCCCTTTAGGGTTATAACGTCTCCCGTTCTTGGGTAGACTGTGTATACTTTCTCCTGGTGTTCTTGACTGGGTTTAGAATCTTCTCCAATGATGGGTTATGCTCCCTGGTAGTCTTTGTAATTGTTCTTGGGAACTCCGTCCCATTTGTTGAACATTTTTATGTTCACGTTAGGCATTTGCCTTACTGTGTTTAGGCTGGGTATCCCTTCCTGCTGTCACGTATTTGCTCAAAGTCTTTGAGACATATCCAATGTCTATACTTACTAGTTTGCGCTCTTTGCACTTCCTAATCCTCATTCCTTATCTTCAGATGGATTCTCTGAGTTCCTTTATACTCATTACCTAGCTGAGTTCCTTCTCCTTGATCGTCTGAGGTGTCCAGCTGTTCTGGTTTGAACTTACTCATGGTCCGTAGAGCGGAGTTGACTACTTCCCGTGTTTTGTACACTACATGTATACATACGTGGGGTACCTTGTTGGTACGTTACCACTTACCTGACTATCTGTCAGGCCCGCAAGCTCCTTCGGAGTGCGGTCGTCCCATATCCCGTATTTGGGTACACTCGTAGTGCTCGTCACCCGCCTAGGTGAAGTATTCTATTGTCAACTCCTCTTGTATCATTCTATGATAGTCACCGTATTTCTGTTGGTTTGGTTTTAAAAATCCGAGGTTTAAAAGAAAGGTTGTGGTTTGAAAGAAAAATTTTGGGTTTTAAAATAACAGTTCGGTGTTAAAAGAAGTTCTTCATGGCGTGGCCATGTCTGAGGTCCTGACCAAGTCCAGCTTCTCGCTGACCGGTGTGTTCCTAATACAATGGTCGGGCCGTTAGGCCTTTCCAAGGTTCCATTCTTCCAGTTTTTAGGATGTGTGATCCTGTAGTTGCTTCATTGCGGTGTCGGTGCATTACCAAGTACCTATTGTTTGCTAAAGGTCTTTCTAAATAATCCCATTATTACTGCACTTACCGTGGCAAGTGCGTAGTACTGGTGGTTTTTGGGTTGACCTATACCGGTCACGGTACTG
>CM041778.1:186426231-186602839 GCA_023374045.1 Limonium bicolor | reverse complement strand
TTTCCTTGCGGATTCGGTAGCTTTGTCAGCTCTTCCCTTAATCAGCGGTTCTCTTACTTAGGTTAATCAGTCTTCTGAGTAACCTCTCAATGATCTTGACATGGCTGTCATAGATCAGGGTGCTTCTCCAATCCCTGGGGATTCCTATTTATTTGGTTTGTGTTTTCCTTGTTGTTCGTTCCCACACGTTTACCGTGGTTACCGAGCCTTAGCTGGTTTAGGCACTACTTCTGTAGTTATGCCGGATTATATCTCGTGAATATTCTCGTAGCTGTCTGTGCTATGTCAGCCAGGTATTGTAACGTCTTGGCATTATAGTTTTGGAGTTAACCACTCCCGACTATGCCCTCAGTCAGTTAGCATATCAGTGGTGATGTTATTTAGCTATTACTGTCCCGTAGACTTGTGTCTCGGGTTTTGGTACTGCTCTTTCTTCCGCTCTGTGGCACGCTTAGTGCTTCTTTTCCTACTGCTGGTTGACTAGCCGGTTTCACGACTGCTAAGCATATCGCTCCATGCTGTTGTAAGTTGTAGTCTCCTTATGGTTAGAGTACTCATTCTACCGCTATTAAATGCGGGTGTTGCTGTTCAACTTGGAACCATCCCCGGGACTTCCAATTCTGAAGGTCTACTGAATAACAGGTTCTTTCCTCTTATAGGAACATCACACTACTGCCAGATCGGGTTTTCCCGAGTATGAGAGGACTTTCCTTCTCTCTGGCGTTCTGTCCCAAGTTATACAATGGGGATGCGGAGGGCGGGTCTGATATTGTAGGTATCCGGTACACACCGGTGGTTCCTAACTAGCGTATCTCTAATGCTATCACTCAGCCCTTAGCCCTAAGCTTCTAATTCCTAATTCGGTATTCCCTAAACTCGGTATTTTCAGTCATCAGAGCGATACTTCGCTCGGATTCCACTTTTTGTAGCACCCCTACCGCTAATCCCGTCATTACCGTCCAATCTCCTCATACTTACATACTTACCCAGCGGATACTTCATTACACAACGGCGGGCGATACAATGCCATTAGCCACCCACGTGACTAACAAGGCTTACTTCCACTACAGCATCGGTCTGATGGACCGGAATACCCGAGTACTAAAACAAATACAATTCATACTACAATTACAAACCGAATACAACAATCCTCCATTCAATGTAATACCCAATACTTACCATACAATATACCGAGTATCCTAAGTACAATACCAAAATTCAACATTTCTACATGTCTACACATGCTCCTTAAGAGTCATCATATTACCCATTCCTCACAATTCTACTTACTCTTCCAAATACAAAAGGGTGTACCGCTTGGTACACTTATACTTCAAGGGCTACAAGCCTTATACAATTCTTTACTATCCACAAAACTATCCCTAGCTAACTAAGCATAGCAGCCGGTCTCTTACAATGACCATATCAGCTTCGAGTACCTGTAGAATAAAAACAGTGCCCCAAGGGGCTCAGCTTACACTGCATATGAAATCCGCTTACCCCGCGTACTAGCGAGGGTACGCCGACTACTTAGGTCGAATACATGCTGCTCGTTTTATTCATACATACATACATGCTCTAATACAATACAATACATTCATTTCACAATACATACATATATTCAATGCACACAAGGAAGACATCACAAGTCAACCATTCAATACTTACCGGAATACGAAGATACACTTCTCCAATACATACACAATACTTGTTAGCTTCTTTACACACCCAGGTTAATCGGGTGTACATTACTCTTTTACTCAAGGTCAATGACTTACACTAGCCAAGACCATTACTCATACAATACTTTACTTACTTACTTACTCAAGTTAAGTCGGTGTGACCTCCGGGCTAGGACTACACCGTCCCACCACCGGGCTTTAGGGTGGCTCACCAATCTAGGATGCTACCCATTTAAGGGGTTTGGTCCATAGAAAGGATTCAGGCCAGGAATCGGATCCAACCTCTTGTGTCTCCTTATCCTCACGTGTGGCCGAAACTATATCGGACTTCTACTCATTCCATTTTACTCAATACTCAAGTTAGGTGTTAGGTGGTTAGGAATTAGTAGAAGTCATCACATCCATACCAAGGGTTAATACATTACACAAGTACACAACAGGATACACACACTTCATTCTCATCCATTCATTTCATGAATTATACAAACTAAGTGTTCAAGACAATATAACAAGAACAATATAAAACAAGCACACGTAAGTGCATTAAAATCCGATTCATGTGTTTATCTTATTTAGGTGATCAAATAAGCACACAAATCGGGGTAACCAGGTTAGGATACAGAGCATAAGGAAATCATACCTTTCACCGGGGTTAACTTTACGGGGTGTTCCCTTGTTCATTGGTTCACACGCTTGTTCACTGATAATGTTTCAAACATTATTATTAATACTATGTTCAAACGGTACGTAAATACTTACTACTCCCGTACTTACCCCGTTGTCCCGTTATGCTTAGTTTTACTTATGTCAAATTATGTTCTCACTCCTCACTCACTTCTTACACTTGTTTACACTTCTTAGGACCTTTACTTACGACCAAATAAGGCCTTAACAACTTCTAAAACCATTACCAATCAATCCCCCATGGTTTAAACCCTAAATCCACTTTCGGCAACATTTTGGGGGTGGTCCGGGACTTGGTCCGGACCCAAGGTTCCGGACCGTGCAAGAAAATAACTCTCGGCCTGTTTTTATTATTGGTCCGGGACTTGGTCCTGGACCTAGGTCCCGGACCACTTGCAGTTTCAACTCTCGACCTTATTTTCGATGCGGTCCGGAACTTGGTACATGTCCTAGGTCCCGGACCCTGCTAAAAACTGCTACTTAGTTGATTTTTCAACTCAAAATCAACCCCTAATCCACCTCTAATCATTCCATAATCTTTCCACATGTTTTATACATGTTTAAACACACTTAAACACTCCTTAAAACTCCTTAAATCCTTGGTCCAATCCTTACTCAACTTCTTGCTCAATTTCTACAAATTTCCATTCTCATTTTTACAATTTGCACACTTGTGAATTTCTACACTTCTCTTTGCACTTTGCACTTTGTCCTAACTTCATTTTACCATTCCAATCCATTCATAGATACTTGCACTATCTATTCCCAAGTCCAACTCTCATTTTCCTAAATCTTGCACACTAGTTCTTCCTAGTTTCTACAATGCATTTCAACACTTCATGCTACAGATTTTACACCCTTTTATTCTCATCCTACAACTACCACTCCATGGTTACAAAACATCTCTACTCAACCCAATACACTCCTTGGTTCTCCCATTCACCAAGTCATCCAAAAATGCTTATTTCCTACTAAACTTTTGCCATAGTTTGTCTATAAATCTAACTTAATCCACATCCATCCTTTCTCACCAAAATCATTACTAAACTAGCCACACCCATACAAGGGTCCTACCAGCACTCAAAGCAATATCAATTTACCAAAACTTCCACAAACAACAATACCAATATACATACTCAAATTACTTGGCTCTAAGGCCTTCAATCCAAACATTAATTCACAAACTCTCTCAAACTTCCACCAACTACACTCCTAGTACAATATTTTGGGTTCATTCATTCCTTTACACATTCCCATCATTCTAATGCATTAAAATTAGCATTAAGAAGGATTTCTTACCTTAAGCTCATAAGTTCTTCTTTTCTTTTCCAATCTCCTCCTTCTCTCTTTCTTGGCCAAAATCGGCCATATGGGAAATGGTGTTGCCAAACTCCATCCCAACACCCAAATTACACAACAAGGATATAATTAAACTTCTAATCCTTTGGAATAACATTAATCCAATGAAAGGTTTAAATTACCATAAGTTAGGGTTTACCTTTGGAGTCTTTTTAAGAGGGGTTTTAGCCCTTGGTTCAAGAAGGTGATCCCACCACCATTGGAAGGTTGGAGTGATGCTCAAAAGAGAGAGAAAAATAGAGCATTACAATGGGGAGAAATCGGCTACAAAGAGAAATTGGGGAAACATGAGTTTTTCATGGAAATTTTTACCTTAATGGAGAGAGGAGACTCCAAGCTTTGATTTGGTACCATTTTCTCTTCATATGGGAAAAACCCATGGAGATGAACTTCCTCATTTTTGGATTTTGAAAAGAGAGAATGATAGAGAATGATGAGGAGATGAAGAATATGTACTTATTTTTGTGATTGGAGCTTTAATGAAGCTAGAGCATGCAGAATAAGAGGAGAAGCCATTGAAGCTTGGTGGGGATCTTGAAATCGCCAGCAACCAGAGGGAGGAAGCAGAGAGGAATCAGGAGGGGGAGTGCTCACGTAGGGAAAAGAAAGGAATGGGAGGAGAGAGAGGGAAAAAGTGGGTATAAGCTACTTTTTACTTTTTGCTTTTATTACTTTTTGACTTATTTAATTAGTTAGTCAAGTGTGTGTGTGTGTGTGTGAGCTGGTCCACATACTAAAACCAGCCCATTAATATATACACACTGGAGTGTTTTTCGTCTTTTACAGAAAACACTCGTTAATTTACCCGGTTTTAGCACTATTCACTAACCGGGCCCGTTTTCCGGAATTTTCTTGTTTCTTTAATTTTAATGGTTATTAAGCTTCCATTAATGCTTAATTATAGTTATTTAGTGAACTACAATTTTTACGGGTTCATTTGACCACTCAAAGCCACGTTTTCGGGTTTTCTCGAAAAACGTGCGCTAACGCTCTATTAGCGTTTTAACACATTATTTGGATCCGTTTTCTTCGGGAATCATTCCCGTACATTAATTAGGCATGAATAAGCCTTAGGAATCCATATAATACTCTAACCGAGGTCTCGTACCTCCTATGGTTATCTAACGCTTATTTTAGCGTTTTTCAATTTTTAAGTGTTTCCTCATTTCTTTTGGATTTATTTTCCTTACCAAAATTACTTAGGCACTATTAGGCCCTTAAATACATATTACAATAATTTTAATCACTATAATTAAGTTCGGGGTATTTCACCAACATACCTTACACTGTTGTCGCCCGCGTGATAACCCCCGTGTAGGCTCTAGCGCTCACCGTGCTCGTGTCTACCCACTCGTACCTCTGGTATACACGTCGTTCTAATATCAGTACGTATATATATATATATATATATATATATATATATATATATATATATATTATATCTATTATATATATATATATATATATATCTCGTATTTACTTAATCAACCTAGACCCACCCGTACTTCCATCCCGTGGCTAAACCTTAATTGATCTCTTGTTCAACTCGACGGTCGTTAACCTTAGGGATTTAAATTCCAGTTACTCATTATAGTTTACGAGTTCGTAATTGTTGCTATGATAGTAATACTTATCACATGGTAGTTTTGTTCACGATTTGTTTACGTAATTGTCAAGTCACATGCACACGGGAATAACGTTATGTGCGCGCATGCATGACGTTTAAACATTCCGTTATACGAACTAATCCACATAGTTATATTTATGTAAGTGCACAGACATTTATATATATACGAATATGTATATATTATAGTTGTAATTATACATCATTGTTTACGCACTTTTTACGTGTATGTAAAATATCATACCATTGTATACGTTTATAATACGGTTGTCGTTATATTTACGTTTCTACCCGTAATAGCATAATCCCGTATGTGACTTGTTATCCCCCTTATACCCTCATGCCATGTTATAAATTCACGTGATATAACTTTATAGAGTCCCTCTTATAATAAAATTCCAATCATACAATATACTTCCAAAATTCTCCAACTTAACCCATCATTTATGTAAATGCTTATAATGCATGGTTATTCCTTAATAACCCCCTTATAATATATTTTTTCATACTTTAATATAATGTCACATTATATCACCCAAACTTTATAATATATTCTGTCCAAACTTTAAAATTCCCTAAACAGCCCATATATATCTTCGGTAATGACAATCTCTTCCCCACATATTTTGATTATTTATAAATCAACCCATATATTATAACCTCTACACTTCTAGTCTTATTAAATTATAAACTAAGGTTTTCAAACATTATCATATACATATAGTGTGTATATAATTTCCGAATGGCACCAATATTCTTCTGAAAATTCTTATGTCATCTCATATGTTTTGTTTATTTACAAAACCACCCCATATTCCATACTTGTTATATTATTTACCTCATTAATTTATAACCTAAGGTATCTCAACATTATAATATACATACATATGTGTATATATATATATTTACGGATAACCCCTCAGCTTATTCAAATTTGATTGTTCACCCACATCTTCCTCAAGATTACATTATAGCCCCCTTTATTTTATAAACTTCCATTTTAATTACTTAAAACCTTATATTATACACCTTAATTATTTAAACCTCATTTTAAACTCAAAACTTTACCGAAATTACAAGCTGACCCCTAAGGTCTTTAAATTCCGTTTTTATACTCAAATATTTCGGTAACTAAGTTCTATACCCATAGGTTTTATAATTGTTACACCTTAATACCTAAACCATATATTATAATCCTTAATTAATTTATATCATTAACTAAATCCCAAAACCTTTCCAAAATTACATACTAGCCCCCTTAAATATCAAAATTTCCGTTTTATGCCCCAAAGTTTTTGGTGATTACTCAAACACCCTTAATCTTTTTATAATTATTTTTTTGACTTAATATTTCTTTAAATGCCCAAAATAATTATTCTTATCATTTTAATTTGGCCACCCTTCATATGTGGTCAAGGTTGACCACTTAAATTATTCTTTGACCAACTGTGATAGTATTTACAAAACTACCCCCATAGTTTCCTAGTTTTACAATTTACCCCTAATTTTATAAAATTCATATTTTATACTTATAAATATCCTCAAAATCATCCCTTTTGGTTTCAATTACCATTTGTGCCCTATATTTTTTTTTATTACATTTTGACCCCATATGCGATTTATTCATTTATTTAGATTATTTTTACAAGGTTTTAAAATTCATTTGGGCCATATTAGAAGCTTATAATTATACTAATGTTTTCCTAATATGCTCCTAAGTAATTATAATTATTAGAATCATGATTTGCACCAGAAACTTTATACCATCCTGTAAATTAATCTAAAGTTTATTTATAACCAATTTAAGTTCAAAATACTCATAATAGCATAGCCTAATTATATGTCTATAAACATAACATAAAACTAACTTTATAATGACATTATAGTGTCTCTAAAATTCACCCCAAGATCACGGTTTGTACAATTTTTTTTCTTTATTCTTTTAAACCCTTTTTCTCACACATTTTAGCATTAATAATTATATACACCTAATTTTCCATCCTAACTTATACCCATCATTGGTTACGTATTATCAACTCAAATAACTCATATATATATATCCATTATTTGTTACGCATTCTAAACTCCAAATAACACATGTACACGCTTATTATGTTCAGCCCCACAACAATATTCAACTTGTAATCCTTTTAAGGCATTAAAAATGGGTATTAATATAATTACCTTGCCTTAAATCACCAAGGAGAATTTTCACCAGCTTCCCCACCAGTTATAACCTCCCTTTTTCCTCGGCCTATACTTGTATCCACATACGCCATGGTTACAAAACAATTCTGCACGTAACTCACTCATCCTTGTACATAACACTTAAGGTTTAGTTGATTTTTACCTTCTTGAACTTGTTGTTTAACTCTAGAACTCAGCCCCAACATTCAGCAATTCAATGGAGGGACAACCTTGCATTCGGTTGTCCTTTGCCAAAGAAGGTAAGTTTAGTTAATCATCCTCCTAACTAGTTACCTTAGAGGGGTTTTTATAGATGACTTCAAACACTTAAAGAGGGTGATTTTTACCTTGCATTCTGCAAAGGTTTCAAGGTGTCTCTCGGCAGCAAGCACAAGGAAGAATAAGTTCAATATCTTGCACGGAAAAATGAGGGAGAAAACAATGTCAAAGTATTCTGGGTAGTTTACGGTTTTCACCTCACCTTTGCACCTTTCCTTTGGTGTGCTTGGTGCCAGTTTTGGCTCAACAGGGGGGCTAGAGTATAGCTTCCATGCGTGAGTGTAAAAGCAGGAAGGGAGTGTCAAAAGATCAGCACTTTCGAACAACCACTAGACAAGGAGAAGGTGGTGTTCTAGTATGGATTTTTTTCCTTACCGTTGTAGACCAAGGAGCTCCCTCTTGTTTGCTGTTTTAGTGTCGAAAGAAGGGAAGCTCGGCTGGGTGTTCTCTGTTGTTGTTTACTGCAACAGAAAGGAAAGGAAGATGGGATGAAGTTGGAGGATGTCGCTGTAAGGAAGAGAAAGACCGTGAGAAAACAGGGAAGCAGAAGGTAACCTTGTTTTTTTTTTTTCTGCTGTGTTGCTTTGTTGGATACCCACCGTGAATGAGTTCAAGCTGGGGGAATTTTTGTTGTTTACTATAACTGAACAGAGGAATAAGTGGTATGAGGTAGAAGGTGGAGGAAAAAAAATCAGTGTAGAAGAAGAAGGAATTACCGTTTTTTTGTAAGCTCCTGTCCTTGTTGCAGTTCCGAAAGTTAACAAGGGAAATGAAGGGGCAGTTTGTTGTTCCTAGCTGCTACTACATGCAGCGGAGAGACTGCTCAATATTGGTGGCAATGGAAGAGGGAAAATTATGATGAGAAAAAGAAGAAGATGGAGCCGTGAAGAGGAAGGAAAAGTGCGCAGAAAAAAAGGAGAAAGTTGAGCTGGAGATTACCGTTCCTTGTTGTCTTTCTGCTATTCGAAAGTGAAGCAGAGAAAAGAGGAGACTGGCGTAGGACAAGATGGAACTGTCGTGGAAGAATAAGGAGAGAAGCAGCTGAAATGATGGAAGGCAACTTGTGCAGTCCTAGGCTAGAGGAAAGTCGCTGGGGTATGGGAACAAGGTAAGAAATTAGACTTTTCTTGTACTTTGTGGTACTGTATTAATTATTTACTTATCCTAATGATGCTTGTTTGTTTGTTGTGCAGGTGGGCAGCCGGTTATAAGTTGAAGGGAGATTTAAAATTTTCCCCTTCCAATATTATAGCATGTTTGTACATGTGTACATATATGTATGTGACAATGTTAATTTGCAACCTAGTGACTTGTCACATTTTAGTTTTACAAATGTATACATGAGTACATCTTTATGTCTATGATTTATTTAGGATATATAAAATATTTATATACTTTATTAGGGTATACTAGTATTATTTAATATATGTACTAATATGTACATGTAATATTAATTTTAGAAGTTTAATCTTATGCCCATTTAGAATTATATACCTAATACCATAAAGTTTATGGTAATTATTGCTCACAATTTAATTTATTCTTCACTAATTTAAAGTAGTAATTATTCGGGGTATTACACTTTAATTCTCTATTTTGATTGTAGTTATTTCTTGGCTTGTTCTAGTTTGTAATGAAGAAATTTAGTCGATGGCATCAGTTGATTTTGAGGCAAAAAGTATCAGTCAAATGTTATCAATTAAAAACATGAATGTTACAACCCCTTAACCAATCGTTGAAATGTTATCAATTAATAACACGAACATTAGTTGATACAAATTTTATAATCAAGTGTGTGTTGCTAAAATGTAATATCATCTTACCAACCAAATATTGTTGCATAGTTTTGTATCAAGTTTCTATTAGATAGTTAGCAAAGGGGCATTGTTCAATGTAAATTTCACAATAACTAAATTTATTGCTAACTTATTATATTGATAAGTTGTTGCAAATTGTATTGGGAATTTCTTTCTTGATGAATTCATAAAGAAAAAGTAATAGCTAAATTATTTTATTGATAATTTGTAACAAATTTTTTGCTAAAAATATTATGTACAAATTTGTAGTTATTAAATAGCTAATTAGAAATCAAAGCAACAAAAATATTTCTAGACAAAAAACATTTCTTGCTATTTTATATGTGTCATATCCAATTTCTCATAAGCAGTAATTTCTTGTGTTGCATATGTTTCTAGTAATATCTAAGGGACTTCTAGTTCGACTTGTTGGTGTTATTGATATTGTTGTATTGGCGGGCTTTGTTTGGAAGCATATTCCTCGGGTTCAACTGTTCAGCATGAATTCGTGTGTTCAGCACCCTTCGCGTACGCTTTCATTTTCTTGGGTAGATATCTTCTTGCACGGAGGTGAGAAAACACATTCGTTCATGTAGGGAGGCTGTTTCTTTTGATTTACTTTAATAGTTGCACACTTCTAGCTAGTCTACAACTCGTTTTGTAGTAGATCGTTTAGTAAATTTGATTATGGTCGTTTGTATGAACGGGGGATTGTAGCCGACCAAATGGTGTATTCAAGATTACAGATATTATCTCTCAAAGTTTAATTTGGGGATAATGGGGAGTGTCGCATATGCAGTACACGACAATTCTTCTCATACAAAGCCAGAGAAGGTATGTGTTTGGATCATAGCTACTTTAGCTTGTGTGTTGCATTATGCAGTGCAAACAGTCGTGCAAATTATACTTGACAAGGCACTAGAGCCAGAAAGTGAACAAGGATCGTCACCAACCACCTGGTACACTCCACAAAAATCTCTACCAGCTCTAGACACAAACTTGAAAAGAATTGAGCCAGTTTGAAGAAAGAAGGGTGGCCGGAGACAAATGAGTTGCTAAGGTATGATATTATATTTTTTGTTTGTGTGTCATTTGGATTGACCTATCGATGCTAACTAAGTATTTCCATGACAGAAGTTGTTAATTCTCTATTTTTGTCACATAATATTTAGCACTGCCACTTTACTTATACCAGTTACACAGTACTGACCGTATATCAGACGTTGTTAATTCTCTATTTTGATTGTAGTTTTTTCTTGGCTTGTTATGGTTTGTGAATGAAGAAATTTAGTCAAAGGCATCAGTTGATTTTGAGGCAAAAAGTATTAGTTAAATGTTATCAATTAATAACACGAATGTTACAACCCCTTTATCAATCGTTCAAATGTTATCAATTAATAACACGAACATTAGTTGATACAAATTTTATAATAAGTTCGTGTTGCTAGAATGTAATATCATCTTACCAACCAAGTATTGTTGCATAGTTTTGTATCAAGTTTATATTAGATAGTTAGAAAAGGGACATTGTTCATGGTTAATTTCATAATAACTAAATTTATTGCTAACTTATTATATTGATAAGTTGTTGCTAATTGTAATAGGAGTTTCTTTATTGATGAATTCATAAAGAAAAAGTAGTAGCTAAATTATGTTATTGATAATTTGTAACAAAGTTTTTGCTAAAAATATTATGTACAAATTTGTAGTTATTAAATAGCTAATTAGAAATCATAGCAACAAAAATATTTGTTGACAAAAAACAATTCTTGCTATTTTATATGTGTCATATCCAATTTCTTATAAGCAGTAATTTCTTGTGTTGTATATGTTTCTACTAATGTCTAAGGGATTTATAGTTCGACTTGTTGGTGTTACTAATATTGTTGTATGGGCGGGCTTTGTTTGGAAGCATATTCCTCGGGTTCAACTGTTCAGCATGAATTCGCGTGTTCTGCACCCTTCGCGTACGCTTTCATTTTCTTGGGTAGAGATCTTTTTGCACGGAGGTGAGAAAATATATTCATTCATGTAGGGAGGCTGTTTCTTTTTATTTACTTTACCAGTTGCACACTTCTAGCTAGTCTACAGCTCGTTTTGGAGTAGATCGATTAACAAATTTGATTATGATAGTTTGTATGAACGGGGGATTGTTGCTGACCAATGGTGTATTCAAGATTACCGATATTATCTCTCAAACTTTTATTTGGGGATAATGGGGAGTGTCGCATATGCAGTACACGACAATTTTTCTCATACAAAGCCAGAGAAGGTATGTGTATGGATCATAGCTACTTTAGCTTGTGTGTTGCACTATGCAGTGCAAACACTCTTGCAAATTGTACATGACAAGGCACTATAGCCAGAAAGTGCACAAGGGTCGTCACCAACCACCAGGTACACTCCACAACAATCTCTACCTGCTCTAGACCCAAACGAGAATAGAATTGAGCCGGTTTGAAGAAAGAAGGGTGGCCGGAGGCAAATGAGTTGCTAAGGTATGATATTATATTTTTTGTTTGACTGTCATTTGGATTGACTTGTCGATGCTAACTAAGTATTCTTCATGATAGAAGTTATTAATTCTCTATTTTTGTTACATAATATTTAGCATTGCCACTTTGTTTATACCAGTTACACAACACTGACCGTTTATTAGACACTGTTAATTCGCTATTTTGATTGAAGTTATTTCTTGGCTTGTTCTGGTTTGTGAATGAAGAAATTTAGTCAAAGGAATCAGTTGATTTTGAGGCAAAAAGTATCAGTCAAATGTTATCAATTAATAACACGAGTGTTACAACCCCTTTACCAATCGTTCAAATGTTATCAATTAATAACACGAACATTAGTTGATACAAATTTTATAATCAAGTGCGTGTTGCTAAAATGTAATATCATCTTACCAACCAAATATTGTTGCATATTTTTGTATCAAGTTTCTATTAGATAGTTAACAAGGGGACATTGTTCATTGTTAATTTCACAATAACTAAATTTATTGCTAACTTATTATATTGATAAGTTGTTGCTAATTGTAATAGGAGTTTCTTTCTTGATGAATTCATAAAGAAAAAGTAGTAGCTAAATTATTTTATTGATAATTTGTAACAAAGTTTTTGCTAAAAATATTATGTACAAATTTGTAGTTATTAAATAGCTAATTAGAAATCATAGCAACAAAAATACCTCTTGACAAAAAACATTTCTGGCTATTTTATATGTGTCATATCCAATTTCTCATAAGCAGTAATTTCTTGTGTTGTATATGTTTCTAGTAATGTCTAGGGGACTACTAGTTCGACTTGTTGGTGTTATTGATATTGTTTTATGGGCAGGCTTGTTTGGAAGCATAGTCCTCGGATTCAACTTTCAGCTGAATCGTGTGTGCAGCCCTGCGCGTACGCTTTCATGTTCTTGGGTAGATAAATTTTTGCACGGACCTGAGAAAACATATTCGTTCATGTAGGGAGGCTGTTTCTTTTGATTTACTTTACTAGTTGCACACTTCTAGCTAGTCTACAGCTCGTTTTGGAGTAGATCGTTTAGTAAATTCGATTATGATCGTTTGTATAATGGGGATGGGTTGCTGACCAATGGTGATACAGATTACAGATATTATCTCTCAAACTTTGATTTGGGGATAATGGGGAGTGTCGCATATACAGTACAAGACAATTCTTCTCATACAATGCCAGAGAAGGAATGTGTCTGGATCATAGCTACTTTAGCTTGTGTGTTGCACTATATGCAGTGCAAACTGTAACACCCCTTCTACGCACATAACCTTACTTGGAATCGCAGCGGAAATTAAACAACTAAACAATATCTAAAATTGGTGCTACAACGCCGTCAACCACCCACGTGGTTAACAAGGCTGAATAAATACAAGTGTATCGGTCTGATGATCAGACTCCGAGCATAGAACTAATAACCATATATACATTAACATAATACCGAGTGTTTACTTACATCCTTCACTGTGTACTGTCACTGTAAACTGTTCACAACCAAAATATATAACGCCACGGGAGCACAGGCGCATCCCGGGCCAACATCCAAAGTAATCAAAGTAAACCTGCATCCTAGAATCTAAAGCCATTCCTCTTCTTCGATCCTCATCCTGCAGTAAAAAATATGGAGCCCCCGAGGGGTCAGCAACCCTTGGCTGGTATGGTTAACGCGCAGCCCATCGGCTACCGGGATGCGCGCAACTAATTGTCATGATGACATGGCATTCATTTAAAACACACAACTTATACATATATTAATACATGGGTATTGTACCAACTCACACACATCACACAAGAACAATTCCTTTTAGGAAGAGAACCAACACAGTTAGTCCCCATAGAGAGCCTAGAGAATGTTGCCATGCTCATGCTAAGCTCGTACATAACTCGTTACCATCCTGTTAGATTGAACGATAACTTAACACAAGGTGCCTCGGGTATAGTGATCCAAGCACACCGAAATAACACATAGTATGCCCCTGTGGCCCGACGTGAGTCATAAAATAGCCTTGGTTAAGCTAAAGGGAAGGTTGGAAACCAATTGGAAAGCAACCATAACATACAAAGAGAATCGAACCGGTTATGACATCGACTCCCATACTCACACGCGTGGCCGGAACAGACCGGACTCCTCACTTCCCCCGTTAGCACTTGTTAGCAGTTCATTATGAACTCATACACAATTCACAATAATAGGTCGAGTCTTGTTAGACACACACAAGGGAAGAGAGAGTCATACTTAACAACATAATATATTTAACACTATAAACTCTTTACATGGTTTAATCTTACAAAGTCATAAACACACAGAAAAACAACAACACACAAGCCGGTGTAAACCGGTAGGCAACAGACTGCAGAAAACCATACCTTGGTCCTTGCCTCGATTGTTTCCACCGTAGGTCACTCCTATACATGATTCAAGAGTCGGTTAATTAACTTACTTAACTTCAAATGTACTAAGTGTTTAACATGATTATTTGACATGTTTAAATGTCTAACTTACCCTAGGTTACCTTCATTATACCCCCTAGGGTTAACTACATAGTCACATTCTTTTCTGTTTTTTTTTACAAGTTTTGGTCCGACCGACCTTACCGACCGACCTTACCAAGGTCGGTCCATTCCAGAACATATTTCCGTCAAAATTTTCTACTTCGACCGACCTTGTAAGTTCGGTCGTATGTTCGGTCCATTCCCGAGAGTTTCTTCCCTTTGAAAATTCAGCCCGACCGAACTTGCCAAGTCCGGTCCCATGTTTGGTCGATTCCAGAAACTTAATCCGTACACAAATACAAGCCCGACCGACCTTGCAAGTCCGGTCCCCAAGGTCGGTCCATTCCAGAAGCCAATTCTCGCAGGGTAAACTGGGCTCGACCGACCTGACTTGCAAGTTCGGTCGCAAGTCGGTCTGCCCCAGACCCTTGTTTCCCATTTCTCATTTAACTCCAAACTTCACCTCATATATCCTAGTACACCCTAACCTCATTTGGGCACTTCAAACACACCTTAAGACATCCTTAAACACTCATAAACTCATTTTCTAATTCCTTAAACCTTTACTCATTTCTTCCCAAATTCCTAACACTTATGTTTTCTCCTAGTCCAAGTGGTGTTTCATACCTATTACTACTATCCCAAAATGCTTTCCTCCTCATTTTACATCATCTCCCAAGCATCATTTCTTACCACTTAAATCCCTAGTTTATGTCTAAGTCCCTTTGTTTACCTAGAACACCTTAAGACATTATTTCTCCTCTTGTAAAATACTTAAGCATTTCCAACATTCTAGTTCACCAAGCCTTATATAAACACTTAGAACTTCTTGCTCTTACCTAAATTTTGACATGGATTCTCCTAGAACATTACTACCAAAACACATTGTTTCTCCACTAAGCACAAGAACACCTAAATTCACCAAGAACACTCTCACACACAAAGTTTCACCAAATTTACACTACATCACAATATAGTGCATAATTTAAATTGCATGGCACTTAGGCCCTTAAAATGCATGGCTCTTAGGCCCTTAAGTGCATAACTCTTAAACACTGAATTTCCACAATATATATGCCTTTGACCTGCAATTACATACAACAACAGATATGTCCTTTTACTAATCTCTTGAGAACATTTCACTAAGTCATTTACCATTTGCTCTTTAGGTATTTTAACAAGCATTATAGCTCATTTCTCCTAAGGCATTAAACACATTAGGTTAGTATATTTACCTCTTTTCCTCACACTTCTTTCTTGTTTCCTTATAAACCGGTAGGTATTTGATTCCTTGTCAACTACTAAACAATATACAAACATTGAAATGAGTATACAAGCTCCAAGCTTAAACTCATTGTAAACCCTAGTTTACATCATTTCAAAAACATTAATGAGTTGTTTTACCTTGGTCTTTGAAGAGAGTTTGAATATCTATCAATAGAGGACTCCACCTAGTCCTTGAAAGGTGGAATGAAGCTAGAACAAAGTCACACAAAGAGCACCATTAATGGGCATTTTCGGTCAAGGTAAAAACAGGAGGAAACATGATTTTTCTTTGAGATTCCTTACCTAGAAGCAAAGGAGAGTAATAATATGTAGAAATGTAAGCTCAAGCTCCTTCAATGGTGGAACTCCATGGCACCGAAATGGGGCTCTTGAAGTTTTGAGAAGATAGGAATGAAGAGCTTGATGAGAGGAAGAGAATGGTGGTGTTTGTTTTTGATTTGGTTAAGTGAGCTAGAAGTTACAAGGATCAAGATGGAGTTTAATGGTGGTGGTGTGGTATTACCGTGGAAGAGAATGAAGAAGAAGGTTGAAGAGAGCATGGAACCGTGTGAATGCAAGGAAGAAGGGAGAAATGAAGGTAAACTTGCTTTTAGAAGATATTTGTAGTTATAAAGTAAATAGTACTTTAGTTTCATCTTTATTTACTTAATATGTTAACAAGAGAGTGGTGAGTCACCACACTTAAGAAACCGGCCCCCAATAGTACTTAGGGGTATTATAGTCTTTATTTGTCAATTTAATTACTTATACAAACATATGTTACAAACTAACTTATTAAAATCACTATTCATAAAAACAAGGCACTTAGAAGTGAAATTTTTGATTTCCCATTGATATAGACTTCCAAATGTGATACTATATAGTACACATGTTAATTAAAGAGTAATGATGGACATTTAGCCATTCAAAACTCATTTACAAGACAATTTTTCGAAAATGTGCTTTAATACTCCTTAAAGCACATTTTGTGTTTTAACTTGTTTTCAAGCTTGGTTTTCTTTGGCAATTGGTTTAATATGTTCATTAGTATATAAATAAGGTCTTGGTAAGTTCATTAGGTCTTAACCAAGCTTATCCCAGCTTAGAGCACATTTTGGCTCTTATTGACCTTAAAGCACATTTTGTGTTTTCTATCGTTTAGATTTGTTTACTAATGCTTCTAAGACTCTTTTTAGTCTTAATATACCGTATTTAAATGTTTAAACAACATAACTAGGTTTGGGGTATTTCAATCTACCCCCCTTAAAAGAACTTTGTCCTCAAAGTTCATACTTCCACATATCCTAAATATTAGAACACGGGAACACATATCAACAACACTTCCATAACAATTAACATCTTTACATTACATCGGACACAAGGTCCAAACAACAAAACATCACAACATCATTCAGACTCAGCGGTCTGTAACATTAACAACATAACAACACAACACAGACAATGTATCCAAATACATGTCATACACATAACCGAAGCGGCTCTACCCCCCTTAAATAGGGGTACGCCCCGTACCCTATACATACAAACACTAAGAAGTAAACAATGACGGGTACTTCGCCTTCATCTTATCTTCCAGCTCCCAAGTGGCCTCCTCAACGTCCTGGTTAGACCAAGAACCTTCACCAGTCTCACAGACTTATGGCGAGTGTCTCGAGTCTTAGTATCCAGAATGCGTACCGGAGTCTCCACTGATCGCATGGTCGGCTCTAAGGTTAGCCTCTCAGGCTGAAGTACATGAGACGGATGAGACATATATTTCTTCAACTGGGACACATGAAATACATCATGTACCTTGCCCAGCTCGGCGGGTAATCAAGTCTGTAAGCTACCGGGCCGATCCGCTCCGTCACAACATAAGGCCCCACATATTTCGGGCTCAACTTGCCTTTCTGGCCAAAACGAAACACTCCCTTCATGGGGGATACTCTCAAAACACCTGATCGCCCACGCGAACTCCAGGTCACGTCTGCGCACATCTGCGTACGACTTCTGTCTATCCTGAGCTGCCTTCATGTTAGCCCGGATCTGGCGAACTTCTGCCTGAACTTGTTCCAGATACTCTGGTCCTATAATGACCGTCTCACTCGACTCATCCCAGCATAATGGCGTGCGGCATGGTCTACCGTATAATGCCTGGAAGGGAGACATCTTGATCGAAGCATGGTAACTGTTGTTGTAGCTAAACTCGATCAGATGTAACTTATCAATCTAGCTGGTCTGAAAGTCAAGTGCACATGCACGTAACATATCCTCAAGTGTATGGATGGTGCGCTCACTCTGACCGTCTGTCTGTGGGTGAAACGCTGTACTCAATTTCAGTTCGGTACCCAATGCTTCTCGCGTAGACTTCCAATACCTCGATAAGAATCTGGTATCTCTGTCAGATACAATTGTTTTCGGTACCCCATGATGTCTTACAATCTCTCTGTCGAAGAGTTCTGCCAATTTTGCCACTTTCCAGGTGTCCTTCATCGGTATGAATCGAGCCACCTTGGTCAGTCGGTCAACAATAACCCAAATCATATTCAGACCTCCCCTTGCAGGCGGAAGCCCTACTACGAAGTCCATAGAAATGTCATGGAACTTCCACTCAGGCACTGGCATTGGCTGTACCATACCACCAGGCCGTCGGTACTCAAACTTGACCTTCTGACAAGTGAGACACCTCAACACATAGTCATTCACATCCTTTTTCATTCCAGTCCATCAAAAATATCTTTTCATATCCTTATACATCTTGGAATCTCCGGGGTGAATCGAAGTAGTAGAACAATGGGATTCACTCAATATGCGCTCCTTCAACTCAGCGCTACTCCTCGGTATACACAATCGGCCATTAAGCCTAATCAGGTCATCATCGTGGAGTCTGAAGTCGTACTTCTGACCCTCGAATGTGCCATCAATAAGCTTCTGTCTAATCTGCAACATGTACTGATCCGTCATCTGAGCACTCCGCACCTCTTCAACCAAGCTAGAATGAGAGACTAGCGAATGGAGAGAGTGTGCTCGGCGACTCAGTGCGTCAGCTACCACATTTGCTTTACCCTCCTTATATTGCAGATTAATGTCGTAGTTATTTAGAAATTCAACCCACCTTCTTTGTCTCATGTTCAACTCCTTCTGAGTGAACAAGTACTTTAAACTCTTGTGGTCAGAATAAATCGTCACACTTACCCCATACAAGTGATGTCACCATATCTTCAGTGCGAAGACAATGGCCCCCAATTCTAAGTCGTGGGTAGGGTAGTTCTCTTCGTGCTTCTTCAGCTGTCGGGAGGCGTAAGCCATGACCTTCCCGTGTTGCGTCAACACACAACCCATACCTCTGCCTGATGCGTCGCAATAGACCTCAAAACCATCTGGACCGTCTGGTAATGTCAGGACCGGTGCAGATGTCAGAGCATCCTTGAGAATCTTAAAAGAACTCTCACAGTCGACTGTCCACTCGAATGGTGCATCCTTTTTCATTAAGGAAGTCATCGGCTTCGAGACACTGGAGAAGTCCTTTACAAACCTCCTATAATAACCTGCCAGACCGAGGAAGCTCCTGATATCGGTAACTGTCTTCGGCCTAGGCCAGGTGCGCACTGCATCAATCTTTGCCGGATCAACAGCGATCCCGGCTTCAGAAATCACATGACCAAGAAAGGATACTTGGTTCAACCAAAACTCACACTTTGAAAATTTCGCATACAACTGATTCTTTCTCAATGTTTGCAACACACTTCTCAGGTGGCTTTCGTGCTCACCTCTCGATTTCGAGTACACAAGAATATCGTCGATGAAGACTACCACTGACTTGTCCAACTGATCTTGGAACAAGCGGTTCATTAAGTCCATGAACTTTGCTGGTGCATTGGATAAGCCAAACGGCATAACTGTGAACTCATAATGCCCATACCTAGTTCTGAATGCTGTCTTTTCAATATCACTGTCACGGATGGCAATCTGATGGTATCCGGATCGTAGATCTATCTTGGAGAATACTGATGCTCCCCTCAACTGATCAAATAGATCGTCGATGCGTGGTAAAGGGTAACGGTTCTTCAACGTAACTGCATTCAGCTCTCGATAGTTAATACACAGGCGGAGGCTACCGTCCTTCTTCTTCACGAAGAGGACCGGCGCTCCCTATGGTGAAACGCTAGGGCGGATGAACCCCTTGTCGAGTAGGTCTCTCAGCTGCTCCTTGAGCTCAGTCATTTCTGCTGGAGCCATACGATAGGGTGCCTTCGCAATTGGTCCGGTGCCCGGAACCAAATCAATCTCAAACTCTACTTCCCGTGCTGGCGGCATGCCCGGCAGTTCCTTAGGAAATACATCAGGAAACTCCGACACTACCGGCACATCAGGACTAAACTCTGGGTCTCTCTCTATGTCCTGGACATAGCAGAGGTATACATCACTCCCTCGTCGTAATTCACAACACATAGCCATGGCGGTGATGATCTGAGTCGAAGGCTCCCTGGGCCTTTGGCGGTAAGATATGGTAACCCCAGACGGGCTCCAAAGAAGCAGTCGATGCTCGGCACACAGGATTCTGCCCTTGTACCGCTCCAACCAGTTCATCCCGACAATCACATCAAAACCAAGTCCATCGAACTCTATCAAGTCGATCGGAAACTCTTCACCTCTGATTCTCACAACAACATCTCGGTGGTAGCGGGTACACCTGATCCGCTCTTTCGACGGGAGAGTGACTAGGAAGTCTGGCATCTCATCACCATCTAACCCCAGCCTCTTCGCAAAGGATAGCGAAATAAATGTATGTGAGGCTCCGGAGTCGAACAAGATCGAAGCGTCCACGCCATTGACTGGAAAGGTACCGGTGAGGATTGTGCCGCTCCTGCCGGCTTCTGCCCCATTGCAGACACTCAGTATACCTCCCGTTCCGAGTACACAGCCTAATTCATTGGCAAACTAATAAGTATTGGGTAACAACACGGTTTATATGTTTCAAACAACTCCACTTTATTCATTAACACACTCTTTTTACAACATTCGTTGGCTTACATTGTCGCCATGATTAATACTTACAACATCCTTAACATACACTGGTTCAACACATCACATAATTATACAAGGCTTAAAACTGTCTGAAGGTCAAATTTAAACGTCCGGGTTTCATGTGTGTGGCATTGATCACTGCCGATGGTGCGGTATTCAGTTTGATCTTCCTGATGCCATGGTATAGCATCCTTGACTGCCCACCCATGATTAACACATCTCCCGATTTCAACACTAGCTTCTTTGCGAGATTAGCACGCTTCTGCTCGCCATACACAAACACTGCGGTATCACCAATGGACCAAGACACCACGGGTACTCCCTTACTTAGAGACTTGGGTGACTCATCCTTATCTTGGTGTAAACCTAACCGTCCACCTTTCTGGTAGAAGTTCATAATGCATAGATCTGCTTTCACACTTGGAATTGAATCCGTTTCAACTTGTTGAGCAATTCCCACGGTGTGGTTAACGACCGCAAGAAACTCCTCAGGTATACTTGGTACCGTTGCTCCATCTTCATCTCGTACTTCTTGATATGTCTTGGTGTAAGGGTTCTAGTCCTTACCCATGCACATCATCTTCAATTGCATTCTTGATCCGTTCGGGTATTCGGGTGTGTAGAAACCTTCTGGTTTTGCTCCAAGTTCGTTGCATCGTCTGATGATATGGATTTGTGCTTCTGGTGTCAGGTATCCATTTAAGAGTACCATACCTGGTTGGATGACCTGATATTGCTCCATTGGAAAGTCGGTGATGTTGATGGTGGTTTCTTCAGGGTTTGGTGTGGGTGGGATTGGATAACATATATTGAAGGTTCCTTTAAGTTTAGAGTTACCTAATTAGGTGACTTTCACACTATACTTTAATTGTTTACTCACATGGTTGTCTACTTAAACTCACTAACACACAGGCATGAAATGCGGTATGCAAACACTTATTTCACTCAATAGTTTAGGCGGTACCTGGTCTAGAAGAGGGCCCTGGCGCCTCAGACCGGTCCACCACATTCAGGGCGGCCTTGCCGGACCCCGACCCCGACCCCTTCCCCTTCTGGGAATCTGTGTACCTCTGTTCCGGGGGTGGCTGATTCGCCGTCTTCGGGCCATCGGTGGTCGCAGTGGCCTTACCCTTCCATTGCCCCTTGGGCCTGTAGTTTCTACTGTTCGGGTTCTGCCAGCACTCATAGTCGCGGCGACCCATCTTTTTGCAGTATCGGCACTGCACATCATTACCCTTGCAGTCCTTGCCGGGATGGTCTCCGTTACACCACTTGCAGTAATAGTGGCGCTCCGGTCCAGAGCCCGTGCTAGCTGCTAACACATCACACACTCAGTACATACTTCACAAATTAATAACACACACTAGATTTCGGCATTGAAATTTGTTAATTACCCTTGGGTGGGTAAGAACGTAGGGGCTTGGCCGCATACGCATAGGTGAGCTGCAGAGGCTCCTCAGCAGTGGTGGTCTGGGTCTGGCCCTTGCCACCCTGTTGCTGTCCTTTCTGGGACTGGGGGTATGACTTCTTCTTCTTTCCTCCCCATTGCCCTTGCGTGCCTTGGCCCTCGTTCATAGCCTTGCGCTTGAGCGCACTCTCCTCGTCCCTCAGACGGACGGTGATCTCCACAATTGCAGCGGCATGGTAGCACTCCTATATTTAGGGTGTCAGTTATGCCCCGCCAAACAAATTCACATCACATTAACACATTGTACATACTTATTCACATCACACTGTAGTCCCATTACCTGCAAAGTGGTATATCCAGTTGGCCCCATGCCATAGCGTAGGCGGTAGCTCAGTCCGTTGTAGAAACGGTTCACAAGAATCCGGTCTGAGTAACCCAGATCGGTAGCAGGTGGATAAGTCCGATGAAGGCTGAGTAGTACTCATCTACCGTCATCTTATCCCCTTGCCTCAGATTGTCCAGCTCCAGGCGCTTGGCCTCTTGCACGTGTATCGGGTAGTACTTGGCTCACAGCAGAGCCGTGTACTCCCTCCACTGAAAGGTCGGGTCAGCCACTCTACCCTCCCGCACTAGCTTCCACCAGCTCTGTGCCGAACCCTTCAAGTAGTATGCAGCAAGTCGAACCTTGACCTCCTCAGGTACTGCTAAGGTCTCGAAGGCAGTCTCCATCTCGGAGATGTATGCCTCCAGTTTACGAGGATCGGTCTCCCCACTGAATGATGGTGGCCTCAGATCAGCCAACGCCTTGACCCAGTTGGTCTCTCGTGGCGATGGCGGTGGTGGTGGTTGAACTCCGGGCTGTTGCCCTTGCTGCATCGTAGCTACTATTTGGGGTACCATCTGGGCTACGGCGGCTTGCTCAGCCTATAACCTGAGCCGTAGTATTCTCGCCCTGGTCACCCGTATCTCCATTGCCGTGTCCACGGCCTCTACCTCTAGGTCGACCTGACATCTGAATTCACATGAACATTTATTGGCACTGTGCTTGCACACTTATCGGTCCAACGGTTGTAACGCTTCCCGGTAATAAGGTATCTCCACACTTAGTTAGTGGTTAACCCTTCCATAACTAGTCACTTAGGTAACTGTAGTTAGGTTTCCTAACTCGGTATATTCCTAAGCTCGGTATTCTAGTCATCAGAGCGATACTTCGCTCTGATACCACTTTTTGTAACACCCCTTCTACGCACATAACCTTACTTGGAATCGCAGCGGAAATTAAACAACTAAACAATATCTAAACGATTGGTGCTACAACGCCGTCAACCACCCACGTGGTTAACAAGGCTGAATAAATACAAGTGTATCGGTCTGATGATCAGACTCTCGAGCATAGAACTAATAACCATATATACATTAACATAATACCGAGTGTTTACTTACATCCTTCACTGTGTACTGTCACTGTAAACTGTTCACAACCAAAATATATAACGCCACGGGAGCACAGGCGCATCCCGGGCCAACATCCAAAGGTAATCAAAAGTAAACCTGTATCCTAGAATCTAAAGCCATTTCGCTTCTTCGATCCTCATCCTGCAGTAAAAGAAATATGGAGCCCCCGAGGGGGTCAACAACCCTTGGCTGGTATGGTTAACGCGCAGCCCATCGGCTACCGGGATGCGCGCAACTAATTGTCATGATGACATGGCATTCATTTAAAAACACACAACTTATACATATATTCATAACATGGGTATTGTACACAACATCACACACATCACACAAGAACAATTCCTTTTAGGAAGAGAACCAACACAGTTAGTCCCCATAGAGAGCCTAGAGAATGTTGCCATGCTCATGCTAAGCTCGTTACATAACTCGTTACCGTCCTGTTAGATTGAACGGATAACTTAACACAAGGTGCCTCGGGTATAGTGATCCAAGCACACCGAAATAACACATAGTATGCCCCTGTGGCCCGACGTGAGTCAGTAAAATAGCCTTGGTTAAGCTAAAGGGAAGGTTGGAAACCAAATTGGAAAGCAACCATAACATACAAAGAGAATCGAACCGGTTATGACATCGACTCCCATACTCACACGCGTGGCCGGAACAGACCGGACTCCTCACTTCCCCCGTTAGCACTTGTTAGCAGTTCATTATTGAACTCTATACACAATTCACAATAATAGGTCGAGTCTTGTTAGACACACACAAGGGAAGAGAGAGTCATACTTAACAACATAATAATATTTAACAACTGTAAACTCTTTACATGGTTTAATCTTACAAAGTCATAAACACACAGAAAAACAAATAACACACAAGCCGGTGTAAACCGGTAGGCAACAGACTGCAAGAAAACCATACCTTGGTCCTTGCCTCGATTTGTTTCCACCGTAGGTCACTCCTATACATGATTCAAGAATGTCAGTTAATTAACTTACTTAACTTCAGATTTACTAAGTGTTTAACATGATTATTTGACATGTTTAAATGTCTAACTTACCCTAGGTTACCTTCATTATATCCCCTAGGGTTAACTACATAAGTCACATTCTTTTCTGTTTTTTTTACAAGTTTTGGTCCGACCGACCTTACACCAGGTCGGTCCATTCCAGAACATATTTCCGTCAAATTTTCTACTCCGACCGACCTTGTAAGTTCGGTCGCATGTTCGGTCCATTCCCGAGAGTTTCTTCCCTTTGAAAATTCAGCCCGACCGAACTTGCCAAGTCCGGTCCCATGTTCGGTCGATTCCAGAAACTTAATCCGTACACAAAATACAAGCCCGACCGACCTTGCAAGTCCGGTCCCCAAGGTCGGTCCATTCCAGAAGCCAATTCTCGCAGGGTAAACTGGGCTCGACCGACCTTGCAAGTTCGGTCGCAAGTCCGGTCTGCCCCAGACCCTTGTTTCCCATTTCTCATTTAACTCCAAACTTCACCTCATATATCCTAGTACACCCTAACCTCATTTGGGCACTTCAAACACACCTTAAGACATCCTTAAACACTCATAAAACTCATTTTCTAATTCCTTAAACCTTTACTCATTTCTTCCCAAAATTCCTAACACTTACAATGTTTTCTCCTAGTCTCCAAGTGGTGTTTCATACCTATTATAGCTACTATCCCAAAATGCTTCCTCCTCACTTTTACATAATCTCCCAAGCATCATTTCTTACCACTTAAACCCTAGTTTATGTCTAAGTCCCTCTGTTTATCTAGAACACCTTAAGACATTATTTCTCCTCTTGTAAAATACTCAAGCATTTCCAACATATCTAGTTCACCAAGCCTTATATAAACACTTAGAACTTCTTGCCTCATACCTAAATTTTGACATGGATTCTCCTAGAACATTACTAAGCCAAAACACATTGTTTTCTCCACTAAGCACACAAGAACACCTAAATTCACCAAGAACACTCTCACACACAAAGTTTCACCAAATTTACACTACATCACAATATAGTGCATAATTTAAATTGCATGGCACTTAGGCCCTTAAAATGCATGGCTCTTAGGCCCTTAAAGTGCATAACTCTTAAACACTGAATTTCCACAATATATATGCCTTTGACCTGCAATTACATACAACAACACATATGTCCTTTTACTAATCTCTTTGAGAACATTTCACTAAGTCATTTACCATTTGCTCTTTAGGTAATTTTAACAAGCATTATAAGCTCATTTCTCCTAAGGCATTAAACACATTAGGTTAGTATATTTACCTCTTTTCCTCACACTTCTTTCTTGTTTCCTTATAAAACCGGTAAGGTATTTGATTCCTTGTCAATTACTAAACAATATACAAACATTGAAATGAGTATACAAGCTCCAAGCTTAAACTCATTGTAAACCCTAGGTTTACATCATTTCAAAAACATTAATGTAGTTGTTTTACCTTGGTCTTTGAAGAGAGTTTGAATATCTATCAAGAGAGGACTCCACCTAGTCCTTGAAAGGTTGGAATGAAGCTAGAACAAAGTCACACAAAGAGCACCATTAATGGGCATTTTCGGTCAAGGTAAAAACATGGAGGAAACATGATTTTTCTTTGAGATTCCTTACCTAGAAGCAAAGGAGAGTAATAATATGTAGAAATGTAAGCTCAAGCTCCTTCAATGGTGGAACTCCATGGCACCGAAATGGGGCTCTTGAAGTTTTGAGAAGATAGGAATGAAGAGCTTGATGAGAGGAAGAGAATGGTGGTGTTTGTTTTTGATTTGGTTAAGTGAGCTAGAAGTTACAAGAGATCAAAGATGGAGTTTAATGGTGGTGGTGTGGTATTACCGTGGAAGAGAATGAAGAAGAGAGCATGGAACCGTGTGAATGCAAGGAAGAAGGGAGAAATGAAGGTAAACTTGCTTTTAGAAGATATTTGTAGTTATAAAGTAAATAGTACTTTAGTTAGTCATCTTTATTTACTTAATATGTTAACAAGAGAGTGGTGAGTCACCACACTTAAGAAAACCGGCCCCCAATAGTACTTAGGGGTATTATAGTCTTTATTTGTCAATTTAATTACTTATACAAACATATGTTACAAACTAACTTATTAAAATCACTATTCATAAAAACAAGGCACTTAGAAGTGAAATTTTTGATTTCCCATTGATATAGACTTCCAAATGTGATACTATATAGTACACATGTTAAATAAAGAGTAATGATGGACATTTAGCCATTCAAAACTCATTTACAAGACAATTTTTCAAAAATGTGCTTTAGGACTCCTTAAAGTACATTTTATGTTTTAACTTGTTTTCAAGCTTGGTTTTCTTTGGTAATTGGTTTAATATGTTCATTAGTATATAAATAAGGTCTTGGTAAGTTCATTAGGTCTTAACCAAGCTTATCCCAAGCTTAGAGCACATTTTGGCTCTTATTGACCTTAAAGCACATTTTGTGTTTTCTATCGTTTAGATTTGTTTACTAATGCTTCTAAGACTCTTTTTAGTCTTAATATTCCGTATTTAAATGTTTAAACAACATAACTAGGTTTGGGGTATTTCACAAACGCTCGTGCAAATTGTACGTGACAAAGCACCAGAGCCAGAAAGTGCGCAAGGGTTGTCACCAACCACATGGTACACTCCACAACAATCTCTACTTGCTTTAGGCACAAACGAGAAACAAATTGAGCCGATTTGAAGAAAGAAGGGTGGCCGGAGGCAAATGAGTTGCTGAGGTATGATATTATATTTTTCGTTTGTCTGTCATTTGGATTGACCTATCGATGCTAACTAAGTATTCTCCATGACAGAAGTTGTTAATTCTCTATTTTTGTTACATAATATTTAGCACTACCGCTTTACTTATTCTAGTTACACAGCACTGACCGTATATCATACGTTGTTAATTCTCTATTTTGATTGTAGTTATTTCTTGGCTTGTTCTAGTTTGTGTATGATGAAATTTAGTCAAAGACATCAGTTGATTCTAAGGAAAAAAGTATCAGTCAAATGTTATCAATTAATAACACGAATGTTACAACCCCTTTACCAATCGTTCAAATGTTATCAATTAATAACACGAATATTATTTGATACAAATTTTATAATCAAGTGCGTGTTGCTAAAATGTAATATCATCTTACCAACCAAATATTGTTGCATTGTTTTGTATCAAGTTTCTATTAGATAGTTAGCAAAGGAATATTGTTCATTGTTTGTAACACCCCAACTACAACAATACACTTAATAACCATTTGCAGCGGAAAACATACATCATCACATTACTTAACTCGTTGGTGTTACACGCCGTTAGCCACCCACGTGGCTAACAAGACTAATACATATACATTGTATCGGTCTGATGGACCAGATTCCCGAGCAACTACACATTACAATCTCTTTCCATTCCAACAATCATTATACATTTACACTTCAACTGTACCGAGTATTTACAAACTAATGCCGACAACAATTTCGGTCTTACTATACCTACAATACATACTCAATCAATTAAACTACCCATTGAAAACAACTACCCCGTCCTACTCTCGAACGGCTTCCAGCATCTTGTACCTGAAAAATAAGAGAGAAAGGGTGGCCCCCTAGGGGGCTCAGCACAATGCTGGTATGGTAATCGTGCAGCCCGCATGCTACCGGGCCACGCACAACTAATTGTCGTCTAAGCATGCGGTTGATTATATTTAAATCATGCATGTAAACTATAAACACATAACACATTACATACCCACAACAATGGGGCTCAACAGAACTGTCAACACATCCATATACGTTAAATCACTCATGGTGTTCTTTAACCCTAGAGGGTCCTCTATTGGAGCTATTTCCTTAATAGACGACACTTACTCCTTAGTCGCGTTATACTCCAAATCGTCTTATAATAACCTGGGATTCATATCCATGATCCCCATTCTCCACATAACAACTCATTTCACGTTTCAACGTACATACAATATAACATCGCAACATTAACACATAACATAACAGGAACGGTTCTCTTTAGGAACCGACCCAAACATAGTTAGTTCACTTGTAGAGCCTAGAGAATGTTGCCAATCTCATGCTAAGCTCGTTACATAACTCGTTACCGTCCTGTTAAATGAACGGATAACTTAATCCCAAGGTGCGTCGGATATAGTAATCCAAGCACATCGAACAAACATAGTATGCCCCTGGGCCAGACGTGAGTCAGTAAATAGCCTTGGATAAGCTAAAGGGAAGGTTGAGAACCAAAAAGGAAAACAACCATAACATACAGAGAGGATCGAACCTGATATGACAACGACCCCCATACTACACACGCGTGGCCGGAACACTCTGGACTCCTCACTCCCTAGTTAGCACTTGTTAGAAGTCTCATCATTGGACTTAGTACATTAATTCACAAATAGGTGGTTAGGTCTAGTTAGACACACACAAGGGTAGTGAACATACTAACACGCACAAACAACACATAACTAACTCACGCATAGCTGTGGTTAGAACGTTCCCATGGTTTTGGTCGTTAAATCCGAATACCGATCTATTATGTAATCCTAAAGTCGGTTAGTTAAGTTTAGCACATATTTAAAGCTTAACGGTATCGGAACTACGCACGCCACATAATTAAACAACTATAACTCATTACATGTTTTTATCTTAAAGGTGGCAAACATACAGAAAAACACATTGGCATACAAGCCGGTGTAATCCGGTAGAACACAGGTTACAAGAAAACCATACCTGTCACCAAGGTCCACTCTAATGTGTCCTCCTAGGTTCCTCGAGCAATTCTCGTACAACTAGTGACATTACAATTACTTTCGTTAACATTGGGGTAACATGTTTGTTTAACGACTAATGCGCCCATAGTTAACCTCGTCATCCCGTTATACTTAGTTTTACTCTTGTGATCTTAACTTCACAACTCTCACATCAAACCTAACACTTTTTTACACATTTTATGGCCTTTACATGTCATCAAGCAAGGCCCAAACATTACCTAAAACCATTACCTTTCAATCCTGAAATACCGCTAACATTTAAATAATTAAATATAAGTAAATAAATATTATTTGGGGGGTTTATTAAACCCTAAGAAAGCATATAAACACTTGGGCGTTAAAAAACGCACCTAAACTCCTTAAGGTTAAAAACGTGCGTTAAAGCCCGACCTTAAGATAAACACGTTATAGAAGCTCTAAAACTCATATGAAGTTAACCAAAGATCATTTTATGACCATTAAAACACAAGTCCTCACTTAGAACTGAGTAAAAATACAATATGCCCGGGAGTCCCCTTAAGGCTCGAAAGTCCCGGAAATACTTTATAAAATAAAGTAAAGCATTACATTTCATTCTAAATACACAATAACACTTTAATGAACATTCAAGATGAAGTTCTCAAGATAAATTCTCAGTTAAAGACAAAATGCTTGGAGATTCCCGATGAGGGCCCCATAAACCCTCGGGAGTGCCCAGGAGAGGTACCGAAGTGGCACAAACTCCAATATAAATTATTCTAAGAGTTCCTATCATCTATATTCAACATTATAAATAGGGTTCTCGATCTACTTTCACAAAAATTAACAAAGTGCTCGGATGAATTTCTTAACGCTCCTTTTTGCCCTGGGAGTATCCCGTTAGCCCGAAAATTGAGTTACAAGTTTATATAACCCCATATAACTCAATGTAACACCTTAAAATATTATTATTGACTATAAATGTAACACCCCATCCAACAACAAACACGTAATAACAATCTGCAGCGGAAACTTAACTCATCGCATTACTTATTCCAATGGTGTTACACGCCGTTAACCACCCACGTGGCTAACAAGGCTAATTCATACACATTTGTATCGGTCTGATGGACTAGATTCCCGAGCAACTACACAATACATTCCTCATTCCATTTCAACATTTATTATATACATACATTCCCGCTGTACCGAGTATTTACAAACTACTGCCGATAACAATTTCGGTCTTACTACGCCTATCATACTCACGCCATTTAAATGGCTACCCATGTATAAACATCTGCCCCGTCCTACTCTCGAACGGCTTCCAGCTCCTTGTACCTGAAATAGAAAAGGAGAGAAAGGGTGGCCCCCAAGGGGCTCAGCACCTTTGCTGGTATGGTAATCCCGCAACCCACATGCTACCGGGCCACGCACAACTAATTGTCGTCTTAACATGCAGTTGATTATATTTAAATCATGCATACAAGCCATAGACATACAACACATAACATTTCGCCTCAATGGGCTCAACCTATAACCAACACAACCACACTTAACCAACCATCCAATGATTCCTTAAACCCTAGAATGGCTCTCCTCCAAACGGAGCTACCTCCTTAACGAACGACATGTACCCATTAGTCGGGTTATCCTTAAACGCCTCTTGTCACCAACTGGGATTCATTTCCATGATCCACACATTCCATATCCTACAACATAACTCATCCCCCACATAACAAAACATAACAAACCTTTCTTGTTTCGACGTACACATGACAACATTGCATTCATTTAAAACATCCAATATATATATATATACCCAAGCATAGCAAGGTAATTTGCATAGCACAACAACAATACATATCACCTCGAAAACGGTTCACATTAAGATCCTTCCACCATAGTTAGTACATACCATGAGCATAGAGATTGTTGCCAAACTCATACCAAGCTCGTTAATTACCTCATCACCATCCTGTTATTTGAACGGTTGACTTAAACCCAAGGTGTGTCGGATATAGTGATCCCAAGCACACCAAACAACACAGTATGCCCCTGTGGCCCGACGTGAGTCAGTAAACTAGCTTTGGATAAGCTAAGGGAAGGTTGAAACCAAATTGGAATACCACCTAAACATACACCAAGAGAGCCGAACCGGATATGATAACGACTCCCATCCATCACACGCGTGGCCGGAACAACCGGACTCCTCACCCCCCATTAGCCCATATACTCTTATAAATAAGTAGTTAGAGATCCATTATGGAGCCTACCACATCCACACACCATACGGTATCATAACCGAGTTAAGCACACAAGGGAGGTTCACACACTTGCATACAACAACAATATCCAACTAACTCACACATAGCCGTGGTTAGCACATTCCCAATGTTCGGGTCGTTAACCCCGAATACCGATCACTCATGTGTTCCTAGATTTGGTCAGCTAAGGTTTAACACATATTTGAGGTTAATGGTATCGGAGGCCAAATTCGCCACATAAATGAATTACTATAAACTCATTACATGTTTTATCTTACAAGGTGGCAAACACTCAAGAAAACATATTGGCATACAAGCCGGTGTAATCCGGTAGGACACAGGTTGCAAGAAAACCATACCTGTCACCGGAGTCCACTTTACCACGTCCACTTATGTTCCTCGAGCAACTCTCGAACAACTGTTAACATCACATGTGTTTTTATTAATATCGGGGTTTGCTTGATTATTTAATGTCTAATGCTTAACTTTCCCCGTTAACTTAGTTACATAACTTTACATTTTAACTTGTTTTACTTTTACATTTTGATACAATTTTTCACCCACTTAATTGCCATTTAAACTCACCTAACATGTCCATAACAACCTTATAACATCATTACCTACCAATCCCCATCATTACATATCATTTCATAACCTTAAACCATGTTTTTGGTCCGACCGACCCACCGTCCGACCCAACCTTCTGGGTCGGTCCATTACAGAACCCTTTTACTTCCTTATAAACATGCCCGTCCGACCCACGTCCGACTCACTCGACTGGGTCGGACCATGTGCGAACATTTCCTTCCTTTGAAACTTGACCGACCGACCCATGTCCGACCCACCCTTTTGGGTCGGACCATTACCGAACACATTCCTAACATCTAACAGAGGCTCGACCGACCCAAAACTGGGTCGGACCCCTGGGTCGGTCTCCTTCTAAACTTACCCAAACTTTACCAATCCTTCACCAAACTTCTCCTAAGGCCTCTTAATGTTTCCTAACAACATTTGGTAACCTTATATCCACATACAACATCCACTAAACTCATCTTCTAACTCCTTAAACCTTTACTTATTTCCTTGTAAAAATTCCTTAACACTTTCAACATTTGTACTAGGTTCCTAAATGGTGTTTCTCACCTATTATAACTACTATCCCAAAACACTTTCTTCTCATCTTAACATCATCTCTTAAGCATTATTTTCTTACTAACTAAATCTCCTTTTTACATCATACCTAAACATCACTTGTTCCTTGAACACCAACCTTACCTAAACCTTAAACAACTCCTCCAAGACTTAAACCCATCCACTAAGCACACATTGAATTCCTAGAACTTCCAAGACAACACCTAAATCCTTGCATCACTCCAAACCACCTTAATACATGTTTTCTTCTCAAGTAAACATTCATTCACCTTTGACACTTCCTAGTTCACCAAAACTTCCTTAAAACACTTAGAACTTCTTACACATTTTCCCAAATTTGGCCATAGCTTCTCTTGTATTTACTCACATCCAAACACTTAGGTTTTTACCTTATTTCATTCAGGAACACCTAAAATCCATCAAGCACACTTTTATATACAACTTCACACATTAAGCACTACATCACAATATAGTGCATAACTTAAATTGCTTGGCACTTAGGCCCTTAAATAACATGGCTCTTAGGCCCTTAAATAACTAAACCATAACCACTGAATTTCCCACATAAGTATGCCTTTGACCTGCAAATACATACACCAATACATATGTTCTTTTACTAGTCTCCTTGAGAGCATTTTACTAGCTCATTTGCCATTGGCTCCTTAGGTATTTTATTAAGCAAATCAAGCTCATTTTCCTAAGGCATTTAAACTACATTGAGATAGCTGTTTACCTCTTTTCCTCACAAATTTCTTTCTTGTTTCCTTGTAAACCGGTAGGGCATTTGGTCCCTTTCAACTATTAAACATTATACAAACATAGAATGAGTATTCAAGCATTATGCTTCACCTCATTATAAACCCTAGTTACACATATTGTTTTAACACATTAAGGTAATTGTTTTCCTTGGAATTGGAAGAGAACTTGAACAAGTATCAAGAGAGGACTCCTCCTAGCCCTTGGAAGATTCAAATGAAGCTAAAACAAGCAAGATAAATCACCATGGTGAGGTGAATTTTCGGACAACACCAAACATGAAGGAAACTTGATTTTTCTTTGAGTTTCCTTACCTTGAAGCAAAGGAGAACAAGAATATGTGCAAAGATGGCTCAAGCTCCTTCAATGGTGAAACTCCATGGACCGAAATGGGGCTCTTGAAGTTTTGAGAAGATAGGAATGAAGAGCTTGATAGAGGAAGAGAATGGTGGTGTTTGTTTTTGATTTGGTTAAGTGAGTCATGAGATATTGACAATGGAAGGTGGAGCTTTGGTGAGCACTATTCCAAACCGTGAATGGAAGGAGAAGAGAGGTTGAAGAAGCCTTTCAACCGTGGGAAATGAAGAAGGAAGGGGAGAATGAGATTGGTTTTGCTTTTTGAAGATATTTATACTTAAAGCAAATAGTAACCATTAGTCATCACTTATTACTTAATAAACTTACATGTGTGGTGACTCACACCTTGAAAAACCGGCCCCCATTTTAATAGAAGGGTAATATAGTCTTTATTGACTCATTTAATTACTTATAACATTATATGTTACAAACTAGCTTATAAGAGTTACTATTCACAAACTAAGGCACATAGAATGAAATTTTTGATTTCCCACTAATATGGCCACCCAAATGTGATACTATATAGTACACATGTTAATTAAAGAGTAATGATGGACATTTAGCCATTCAAACTCATCTACAAGACAATTTTTCAAAAACGTGCTTTAAGACTCCTTAAGCACATTTTGCGTTTTAACTTGTTTTCAAGCTTGGTTTTCTTTGGTAATTGATTTAATATGTTCATTAACATATAATTAAGGCATAGGTATGACCATTAGGCCTTATACACATTTATCCCAAGCTTAGAGCACCTTTTAGCCCATATTGACCTTAAGGTATTTATTTGTGTTTTGTTTGGTTTCATTGTCTACCAAAGTTTCCTAAGGACTTAATTAGCCTTATAAAGTCATAATTAAACATTATCAAGTCTTGGTAGGCTCTTTGGGTCCTAGCCAAGTTCACTCCAAGCTTAGAGCATGTTTTTGCTCAAACCGTGTCTTAGTGTTTTATTGTGTTTTACCATGGTTTAAATGATTCATTTATGTTTCTAAGGCACTTTTTAGCCTTTAAATACCATAGTTTAACATTTACACAACATACTAAGGTTTGGGGTATTTCAATCTACCCCCCTTAAAAGAACTTCGTCCTCGAAGTTCACCTTTCCTCGCATCATTGGATTAGAATACGGGAATTACTTATAGCCATAAAAATTCCATTACCAACCACCCTTTACATCCAACCTCGGACTTAATGGTCCGGGCAACAGATCCACATTATTTGGACACATAGGTCCCCATAACATAACAGTCTTTAGACACATAGGTCTATGTAACACCACACATTTAGACTCATAGGCCTTGATAGTATACACTTTAGGAAATCCAAGTCAAAACAACATTCATTACACATACCACACAACATGTCAGAGCATGTATAGCAATCAAAAATATCCTTGATATACACTATGATCCCGCAGAACCCGGTCGCGATGGACGCCTTCCGTCCCCGTGCCTTTGGGAAATTAAAAATCACTTAAATTTAAAATTTCCTTGTGAGGTTAAGTATAAAGAAGATCTTTTATTCAAAATATTAATCGATTGTTTGAAAATACCAATTGAAAATCCTTTTGAAAACACCACACAACTCCAAGTCCGATTTATGCTCTTTGTATCTTTCTTAATATAGTTATTTATGACCACTTACAGGGAGCTTCAAGAGTCATCCAACCCTGATGTGATCAGCATCAGTGTTGAACTATCTTTCCACCCCAATTTGTGTTCGGCTTCCCTTGATCTCATGATAATCAAGTTTCACCTCCCACTTCTTTTCAACCAACAACTAATTCAAGCATATCCCATTTTCTATCTTTAAATCCTTCTAGTCATACATTACATCTCCAAGGGATAGAACTCCGTCTATCATCATCACCCAAATCCAACTTAATTCAAGTTACCTAGGGAATTTAATTCTCACTAGGTTCTATGTCGGTCTCATAACCCTTCATAAATTACAACATTGTATATATATACATATATCTTTTATCAAAATACAATACATGGTTTACATTTATGCAACGTCGGGGTTTTAGTTCCCCGGGAGTTTCTTTACTCCTTTCCATTTGTACTCTCACACACCACTGTTAACAAGATAACACACTTCCCCCCATGGTATTCGCATCTTCTGTGCGCAATTACCACAATTTAACCACAAATAAATGCGTATGTTTATATAACACACGCGCCAACCATTATAACAAATCATTTTGTGCTATGCACAACCCAGTTCACGTACACTTGTACGGTAAAACACACTGAGTGGTTTTGCGCTCTACCCCCCTTAAAAGGGATTACGCCCACGTAATCAATCACTGATCATTAGCTTAAAATGGTCTGCCGTCGTGAAGTGTTTTAACTTCCACGCGGTGTATTACACAATGGATTCTGATTAGAGGATCTTAACCATATTCGCGGTTTAGTTCCTAAACCAAGAATTCGCATTGGAGTTGTAACTCATAACCGGTTTCGGTCCTGGCCTGTGAGGCTTTTAGGAGCTGATAACTAGCCATCCATTCATATTCACAATATATATCCGGTACCTGACGCATGGGCTCACTGGCCTCTGTTGCGCAACCCTGATAATTATAGAGCTGGTTTGCCCCATTCGTTACTGTTAATGTATTGAACATCTTCAATGTATAACAATGGTTTCTCAACCGACGCATGGTATCTCTTACCCTGAGCGAATTCGGTGAGTTTCACGATTTCTCATCCACTTCTCCAATAGCTTACCGCGTAAACTACTATGTAATTCACAATGATTGACTTACTTCTACCGACTTACTGTCGGTTGAGATTGAGCTACTACCTAATGTGTAGTGCTCTCTCAGTTATTTCCCACACCTGGGGTATATCTCATACCGACCTTTGGTATTTAGTGTTACTGTAGTTATTTACTGTTAATCATGTCTCCACCTTTGGTTTTGTACATGTATTCTTTCATTCCTGCGGCCTTGCATTACCTATGCATCGGCCATTATAACGTTATTCCTCCACAATTACCATGCTTCTGATTCCTAGCTATCCCACTTGATCATTACTGCGCAAGTGCAATACCAAAACACTCAGTCATACAGAGTGCAGAGGCGTAAACCCTTGACAGCAACTCTCTCATGCGATTGCGATAGGAATTTTCACTGAAATCCTTATCATCTAACACTTGCCACCGGCTTACTGCTCGGTTCATTTGCTATCACTTACTGTTGTATCTCCACTGGGGTTAACTCACAACTCTGCTTACTCACCATTTTATCATCTAACCATCCTCCTACAACGGTCGCTTATTGCGCACCGTGTCCTTACTCATTATATAACATCAACTTATACTGCATCCGCTATTATATTAGCTTCTGCTATTATGCTGGGTTTATCTGGCCATTTATTTGGCTAATTTTTGAATATACTACTATATTTTTTCCCTTGAGCGTTGTTCGCTACACATTTAGCTTCACACACCTATGGTGATTGCTATCAACTTATCACACTTCCTGTCTACACAACTGGTACAAACATTTCCTTTCGTATTATTCTTATTCAAATCATCCTGGGGTAATAACAACGTGGTCCGTCCTCCACATATTTCTTGAACTTGATTCACATAACTACCGCTCCTGCGGTCTCACAATATCGAGAGGTATTCCCACTCTTAATGTAGTGGTTCGCTTACACTCTATTCACTTATACCACATAAACTTCTACCATCATTCGAATTTATATAACATATCTTGATTATGGCTTATAAGCCTTATTGGCCTTGAGCTGGGCTCATTGTAGGCTGTCCACACACATGTACTCCTCTGTACAATATTACCTGGTTAGAGGTTGTATTGGCATCCATGACAAGGTTGTTGCATCACATTTCCTTTCATGGGATGTCCCTTAGGATTGTCAGTCCGTCTCCTGACAACTTATGTCTAAACTGGGTGTTAATTTCAACCCTTGTGTTTCTGTCATGTCATTTTGTTCACAATTGTTGATGCACACACCCTTCAAGGATTTCTCCTGGGTGTCGTTAAGTTATGCCTTTACATCTGGTTCACAATTATTGGTACATCTAGTTAGCCACGCCTTTTTGCGTTCTTATCCGGTCACTATCTTCTTCTGTGAAGATCAACATTTCCTGATAGTGCAGGTAACCATTCTGGGATCTTCATCCCGTCCATTGCTCATTAATGTGTCCACATTAGGCATCTGCCTTTCCCTACTTTCCAGCTATCATGTTTATCCCTGGGGATCCTTAAGTCATATAAGCTGTCTTTACATTCAGTTAGTGCACTTCGCACCTCCTGACTCTTAAACATTTCCTTGAAAGGAATCCACTAATTCCTTTAGTCTCGTTAACTTAACTGAGTTCCTTAACTTCAACTATTCCTTGTAATCCTTGGCTCTTGTTTGACTCATACTGCGGACCGTAGACGGAGTCGACTACTTCCCGTGTTTCGGACTCCACTCGTATACATATATGGGGTATCATACTGATACATTACTACTTACCCAACTAACCTATAAGTAGGTCTGTCAGGCCCACATGCTCCTATCGGAGTGCGGTCGTCCCACTACACAGTTGGTACACTTGTAGTGTCCGTCACACGCCTAGGTGAAGTATTCTGTTGTCAACTCCCTTATATTGTCCCGTGACAATCTTCATTCCTTGCTTCTCGAACTTAATCGAGGGAAAGTTTGTCCACTGTTGTATCTTGTCAATTGCCCCTGGTTTCACTGGTTTGGTTTGAAAGAAAATCTGGTTTTGAAAGAAAGGGTTTGAATAAATTTAGGTTTGAAAGAAAATTTTCATGGTTTCACAACATCTTCTTACCTTAGCCAAGTCTAGCTTCTTGCTGACTGGTGTACTTACAATCACAGAGGTTAGGCTATTAAGCCCTTCCACGGTTACAATGATCACATTTAACTTTATGGTACTCTACCAAATACTTTGTAGTGGTTATAAGTTTCCCGAACAGCCCTGTTATAGCAGCACTTGCTATGGCAAGTGCGCCATGCTAACTGGCTATCGGTTTGACACATACCGATTGTGGTATTGTTTTGACCCCTATTGTCATCAGTGGCCTTGTTGGCCCTCACTGATCTTACTGCCTTAATAAATACTCCTCTAGGCGACTTCTCACTGTCTTCACACGACGATCATCAACTAGGGTGTTTCCCATTCTGGAAGACCCCCTTTCCTTAGTATTGTATTCTCTTTGTAGCCCGTTCTACGTATTTGGGCACTACCTTGTAGTTTCCCTTGTCGGTTGGTATACCGTTGGTGTATTATTTATCAACTGTGGTTCCGTAGACTCTTGTCTCGGCTTCCATTAATCCACTTCTTGCCTGTTGCACGATCGGTGCGTTGCAAGCTGGTTATTCTCGACTGCTCAGCATGTCGACCCAGGTTGCCAGAAATTCTATTCTCTTATACACAAAATCCTTCATTCTTCGCTATCAAATGCGGTTAACATTGTTCAGATGGAGACCGTCTCCGGGATTCCCAGTTTTCGGGATCTACCGTATGACAGGTTCTCCGTACCCTAAGGTATTTAATAACACCAGATCGGGTATTTTCCCGAGTAGGGTGGACTTCCATCTCTCTGGCATTCTTTCCCAAGTATAAAACAGGGATGTGGAGGGTGGGATGGATAGTAGGTTTCCAGTATTCCCTGGTATACCTAACTAGCGTATTTCTCACGCTATCACTCACCCCTTAACCCAAAGTACTTAAATCCTAACTCGGTACTTCCTAAGCTCGGTAATTCAGCCATCAGAGCGTTACTTCGCTCTGGATACCACTTTTTGTAACACCCATCCAACAACAAACACGTAATAACAATCTGCACGGAAACTTAACTCATCGCATTACTTATTCCAATGGTGTTACACGCCGTTAACCACCCACGTGGCTAACAAGGCTATTCATACACATTTGTATCGGTCTGATGGACTAGATTCCCGAGCAACTACACAATACATTCTCATTCCATTTCAACATTTATTATATACATACATTCCCGCTGTACCGAGTATTTACAAACTAACTGCCGATAACAATTTCGTCTTACTACGCCTATCATACTCACGCCATTTAAATGGCTACCCATGTATAAACATCTGCCCCGTCCTACTCTCGAACGGCTTCCGCTCCTTGTACCTGAAATAGAAAAGGAGAGAAAGGGTGGCCCCCAAGGGGCTCAGCACCTTTGCTGGTATGGTAATCCCGCAGCCCACATGCTACCGGGCCACGCACAACTAATTGTCGTCTTAACATGCAGTTGATTATATTAAATCATGCATACAAGCCATAGACATACAACACATAACATTTCGCCTCAATGGGCTCAACCTATAACAACACAACCACACTTAACCAACCATCCAATGATTCCTTAAACCCTAGAATGGCTCTCCTCCAACGGAGCTACCTCCTTAACGAACGACATGTACCCATTAGTCGGGTTATCCTTAAACGCCTCTTGTCACCAACTGGGATTCATTCCATGATCCACACATTCCATATCCTACAACATAACTCATCCCCCACATAACAAAACATAACAAACCTTTCTTGTTTCGACGTACACATGACAACATTGCATTCATTTAAACATCCAATATATATATATATATATATACCCAAGCATAGCAAGGTAATTTGCATAGCAACAACAATACATATCACCTCGAAAACGGTTCACATTAAGATCCTTCCACCATAGTTAGTACATACCATGAGCATAGAGATTGTTGCCAAACTCATACCAAGCTCGTTAATTACCTCATCACCATCCTGTTATTTGAACGGTTGACTTAAACCCAAGGTGTGTCGGATATAGTGATCCCAAGCACACCACACAACACAGTATGCCCCTGTGGCCCGACGTGAGTCAGTAAACTAGCTTTGGATAAGCTAAGGGAAGGTTGAAACCAAATTGGAATACCACCTAAACATACACCAAGAGAGCCGAACCGGATATGATAACGACTCCATCCATCACACGCGTGGCCGGAACAACCGGACTCCTCACCCCCCATTAGCCATATACTCTTATAAATAAGTAGTTAGAGATCCATTATGGAGCCTACCACATCCACACACCATACGGTATCATAACCGAGTTAGCACACAAGGGAGGTTCACACACTTGCATAACAACCAATATCCAACTAACTCACACATAGCCGTGGTTAGCACATTCCCAATGTTCGGGTCGTTAACCCGAATACCGATCACTCATGTGTTCCTAGATTTGGTCAGCTAAGGAACACATATTTGAGGTTAATGGTATCGGAGGCCAAATTCGCCACATAAATGAATTACTATAAACTCATTACATGTTTTATCTTACAAGGTGGCAAACACTCAAGAAAACATATTGGCATACAAGCCGGTGTAATCCGGTAGGACACAGGTTTGCAAGAAAACCATACCTGTCACCGGAGTCCACTTTACCACGTCCACTTATGTTCCTCGAGCAACTCTCGAACAACTGTTAACATCACATGTGTTTTTATTAATATCGGGGTTTGCTTGATTATTTAATGTCTAATGCTTAACTTTCCCCGTTAACTTAGTTACATAACTTTACATTTTAACTTGTTTTACTTTTACATTTTGATACAATTTTTCACCCACTTAATTGCCATTTAAACTCACCTAACATGTCCATAACAACCTTATAACATCATTACCTACCAATCCCCATCATTACATATCATTTCATAACCTTAAACCATGTTTTTGGTCCGACCGACCCACCGTCCGACCCAACCTTCTGGTCGGTCCATTACAGAACCCTTTTACTTCCTTATAAACATGCCCGTCCGACCCACGTCCGACTCACTCGACTGGGTCGGACCATGTGAACATTTCCTTCCTTTGAAACTTGACCGACCGACCCATGTCCGACCCACCCTTTTGGGTCGGACCATTACCGAACACATTCCTAACATCTAACAAGGCTCGACCGACCCAAAACTGGGTCGGACCCCTGGGTCGGTCTCCTTCTAAACTTACCCAAACTTTACCAATCCTTCACCAAACTTCTCCTAAGGCCTCTAATGTTTCCTAACAACATTTGGTAACCTTATATCCACATACAACATCCAATAAACTCATCTTCTAACTCCTTAAACCTTTACTTATTTCCTTGTAAAAATCCTTAACACTTCAACATTTGTACTAGGTTCCTAATGGTGTTTCTCACCTATTATAACTACTATCCCCAAAACACGTGCTTCTTCATCTTAAATCATCTCTTAGCATTATTTTCTAGCTAACTAAATCTCCTTTTTACATCACCTAAACATCACTTGTTCCTTGAACCCAACCTTACCTAAACCTTAACCCACTCCTCCAAGACTTAAACCCATCCACTAAGCAACACATTGAATTCTCGAACTTCCAAGACAACACCTAAATCCTTGCATCACTCCAAACCACCTTAATACATGTTTTCTTCTCAAGTAAACATTCATTCACCTTTGACACTTCCTAGTTCACCAAAACTTCCTTAAAACACTTAGAACTTCTTACACATTTTCCCAAATTTGGCCATAGCTTCTCTTGTATTTACTCACATCCAAACACTTAGGTTTTTACCTTATTTCATTCAAACACCTAAAATCCATCAAGCACCTTTATATACAACTTCACACATTACGCACTAATCACAATATAGTGCATAACTTAAATTGCTTGGCACTTAGGCCCTTAAATAACTGGCTTTAGGCCCTTAAATAACATAACCATACCACTGAATTTCCCACATAAGTATGCCTTTGACCGCAAATACATACACCAATACATATGTTCTTTTACTAGTCCCTTGAGAGCATTTTACTAGCTCATTTGCCATTGGCTCCTTAGGTATTTTATTAAGCAAATCAAGCTCATGTTTCCTAGGCATTTAACTACATTGAGATAGCTTGTTTACCTCTTTTTTTCCTCCAAATTTCTTTCTTGTTTTCCTTGTAAAACCGGTAGGGCATTTGGTCCCTTTTCAACTATTAAACATTATACAACAAATAGAATGAGTATTCAAGCATTGCTGTTACCTCATTATAAACCCTAGTTTCCATATTGTTTTAAACACATTAAGGTAATTGTTTTACCTTGGAATTGGAAGAGAACTTGAACAAGTATCAAGAGAGGACTCCCCTAGCCCTTGGAAGATTTCAAATGAAGCTAAACAAGCAAGATAATACACCCATGGTGAGGTGAATTTTCGGACAACACCAAACATGAAGGAAACTACTTGATTTTTCTTTGAGTTTTCCTTACCTTGAAGCAAAGGAGACACAAGAATATGTTGCAAAGATGCTCAAGCTCCTTCAATGTGAAACTCCCATGGCACCGAAATGGGGCTCTTGAAGTTTTGAGAAGATAGGAATGAAGAGCTTGATGAGAGGAAGAAATGGTGGTGTTTTTGTTTTGATTTGGTTAAGTGAGTCATGAGATATTGACAATGGAAGGTGGAGCTTTTGGTGAGCACTATTCCAACCGTGAATGGAAGGAGAGAGAGGTTGAAGAAGCCTTTCAACCGTGGGAAATGAAGAAGGAAGGGGAGAATGAGATTGGTTTGTTTGCTTTTTGAAGATATTTATAACTTAAGCAATAGTAACCATTAGTCATCACTTATTACTTTAAACTTAATGTGTGGTGACTCCACACTTGAAAACCGGCCCCCATTTTAATAGAAGGGTAATATAGTCTTTATTGACTCATTAATTACTTATACATTATATGTTACAACTAGCTTATAAGAGTTTACTATTCACAAACTAAGGCACATAAGTGAAATTTTTGATTTCCCCTAATATGGCCACCCAAATGTGATACTATATAGTACACATGTTAATTAAAGAGTAATGATGGACATTTAGCCATTCAAAACTCATCTACAAGACAATTTTTCAAAAACGTGCTTTAAGACTCCTTTAAAGCCATTTTGCGTTTTAACTTGTTTTCAAGCTTGGTTTTCTTGGTAATTGATTTAATATGTTCATTAACATATAATTAAGGCATAGGTATGACCATTAGGCCTTATACACATTTATCCCAAGCTTAGAGCACCTTTTAGCCCATATTGACCTTAAGGTATTTATTTGTGTTTTGTTTGGTTTCATTGTCTACCAAAGTTTCCTAAGGACTTAATTAGCCTTATAAATCATAATTAAACATTATCAAGTCTTGGTAGGCTCTTTGGGTCCTAGCCAAGTTCACTCCCAAGCTTAGAGCATGTTTTGCTCAAACCGTGTCTTAGTGTTTTATTGTGTTTTACCATGGTTTAAATGATTCATTTATGTTTCTAAAGGCACTTTTTAGCCTTTTAAATACCATAGTTTTAACATTTACACAACATACTAAGGTTTGGGGTATTTCAAAACAATGTCAAAAAACACTTGGAACCCATAGCGATGACTAATTGGTTCCTAGAAAAATCCTTAAAGCACAAAAACGCACCTTCGGGTGCCATAAAAACGCGTTTTACGCAATCGCCTTGAAGTTTTTGAGGAGCCACGAGTTCATAATCTTAAAAGGGGATAAATTTACCATCTAAATCAATTAATTCCAGTACTAAACTCATAGTACAAATGGGGGCGATTTTTGGGACAAAAAGGTACCTAAAATCAGCATTTTTACCTTAAAACTTTCATCTTTTACCATGGTATAAATGTACCAATTAAATGCTGGAACCTATTACACATTTTAGTATGGTCTTATTACAATATAATGTGGCAGGAATTAAATGAAAACGTAATCTCAATTGGTCCCTATATCATGCGCCAAATTGGGTAGATTTTGACTAGTTTTCATTCAAAAATTTGTCTTATGCTAGTGTGACTCATCCAGCATGTGTTACATGATAATGTATCAAATAAATGCTGTAAATGAATCCTCCTCCACCGTATAATCTGCAAGAGAAAAGCAAGAAGATTAGTGTAAGATTAAGAAAAGAAATGAAAAGCAATGCATTAAATTACAAACTAGATCTACTTTAGTGATTAGTTTAGTTAAGGACAAAGCAAACCATGTGCTATCTTATACCCACCGGTTATGCTCAAGAGAATAACAAATCATTGCTGTTAAACTAATCAAAGAAAGACATAAACCTAACTATACCACTAATTGCCTATAAACTACAAGTAATTAAGGCTGCCCACATGCTCCATTGCCGCACACCTACAAGGAAGAAGACAATATTAGCATGATTGATTAAGCATGGAAAATACTAAAGAAATGCATTACTTGATTACCTAGTAACATAGCATGTTCTTATGTCTCATAAGACAAAGCAAATCGGTGGCATATATGCTCATATAATACCGTAAATACAAGGAAGGAACAAAGACAAAGTAGCTTAGAAAATTCAGAGGAGACAATTACCTACCATACCTCTTGTCTTCTAGTTTTCAATCATCAAACAAGTCTCCATTATCTTCTTCCAATCAGCCGTAAACCTAGCCTAAAATGAGAGATTTTAGTAGTCAATTATGAAACCAAAATAATTAACAAAGCAAGGAATAAACAATTGGACAATTATTGCCAAAATAATTCTAACCTTGCCTATCCTCTTAAGCATCACACGGTACCCTTCTTCCATTTGCCTTCCATGGCTGATTAGTAAGCTATCCTTTGCTCTCTCTTTTCTTCTTCATTTGATAGTTCATTCCTTAGAGCTTCTAAGCTCCATTAATGGTGTTCTATGTTCTAACACCATTTCTATGTAAATTCCTAGTTAAATCTCCTAAGTCTTGAAGCAAGAAATCATCCTAGCAACCTTGCAAAAATCACCAAGCTTAGGTGTTCCAAGGAGGTTCCTAGATTCAACAACAACACAAGGAACAACAAGATCAAGTTAAGGTATATTTTCATGTTGAAAATCTTAGGAAAATTCCTTAAGGTATTTTCAAAAATTAAGAACTTCTAAACTTATGTTCTCTTCATTATTTCATGAAGGAAACTTGGATCTACAATCATCCCAAGGTGTACCGAAAATACCTTGTTAAATTCCTAAGGTAAACTCTTGTAAAACTACTCCAAATCTTATTTATAATTTCTGTTAGAAGTCTAACAAGTAGATCTCCTAAATACATATAAGGTGGCCGAATTCTCTACATCAAAATACCATTGGAGAAGCTTGGTGTTCAAGGAGAAATCAAGTACAAGAATTGTCTTGATTTAAGGAGTAAGTATATATAATTAAGGTTTATTAAGTTTAGGCTTGATTTAAGCTTCAAACTTTGGTATAAAAATTATGTATAACCCTTGGATAAATTAAGGCCGAAAATCATGGTTAAAATATCAATGAAATAATTTATAACATATAAGGTAAGATCATTACCTTAAGGTATAAATATGTGTCACAAAAATTAATTAAGATGCAATATTACTAACCGAATTATCTAAGGATTATTTGTTCTATTTTGAGATTATAATCATTCTAAGTCATTAGCATAATTTTTAGAAGTTTTATATGGCTTATATACAATTATAAGTATTTATTATAAAGTTTAAATTAAGTTTTAAAACCATATGGTGAAATAAAATCAAGGCCGAGAATGATATGAGTTTATTTGGGTGATTTTCGAAATATATAAGTCTATTAACTTTATTATAAATTTTGGGAACATTAAAATAGCTACAAGTACTTAAATGGCTAGTTTATAAAGTTATGTGGCTAAAATATAATTTTGAAAAGTTAGGGAAATTATAATTGCCGAGAGTATAAGGAGTGATTTGGTATATTTATGTTATATATAAGGTAGGAATTAATATTTTGAATTTTGGTGAATTTAAGTAAGTGGTTAAGTGTTAAAATAACATTTTATAAAGTTTTGGGGCTATTTTGTAATTATTGAGAAGTTTGGGAGTATAGCCGAATTACAAGTGAATTTATGGGTATATATTGAAGTATTTTGTGAAATTAAGTCTTGGTCAAAGTGTTGACCAAAAACTTTGGGTTAAAATGATTTATGACATAAAATATTAAGTTTATAAAAGTTTAAGGGTGAATATATAATTTATGAAAGATATATGTAAAATCAAATTAAAAAGGGGACGAATTGGTGATTTACGAAAATATAAGTGTCCACTTGGTTATTTTAGGAAATTAAATATTGAAACTATAGTTTATAAGTTAATATGTAACTTATATAAAGTTTTGGGGTTAAATTTTAAATAAAGGTAAGATATATATTAAGACCGAAAGTATATGTGGTCATTTGGTGATTTATAAAAGATTAGAATATTTGGTTGTAATTGCCGAAAGTCTAAAGGGGTTAAATAATAATTACAAAGGTTAATAAGGGTATTTAGTAATATTCTAAAAGTATATGGTATTTGGAAAGTTGTAAAAGTTAATGGGTTCAAGTTATGATTACCGGAAATTATATGTGGTTGCTTAGTAATTTATAAAGTTGTTAGGTATGAAATATAAATACCGTATTAATAAGGTTGGTTTTATAACTTAATAAAGAAAGAAATTAGATTCAAGTAATATAATGTATTATGGTATGTTACGAAGTATAAAATAAGGTTTATTAAATAAAGGTGGTTATAATGAAAATAACCAAATTGTGTAGTATAAAGAATAAGTGGAAACAATTATAAGATATAATATAAAGCTTATAAAATAAATGTGGGTGTGATAAAAATAACCAAGAGAATATAATATAGAGTTTATGAAATAATCGTGGTTATAATAAAGAAAACCAAATTATATTGGTATATGGAATAAGAGAAATAATTATAGATATATAATTAATGATATAAAGATATATCTTAAATTGGAAATTCATTATCACATGTGGAGGTCACATAAAATAATGAACTAATGAACTAACTAGAATCGCTGTTAAATAACAGGGGAAAATAAAGAACATACAAAGTTATTACACAACGAGTAAAAATGCTACAGTAACAGTACTGTAATAATTAGTGGATAGTTATATTAATTTTTTACCCGGTATTGCATGTTTATATAACAGCGTACGGGGAAGGACTGTTAAAGCGTGAATTGTCAAGCTAGCTGTTATCACGGTGAACGGTATGTTAATTGTGTGGTCTGAATGTTCTAAGGATTTTCCTAAGGTCCAGACATGTGTGTTTAATTAAGAGCGATATATGTGATTTTATGTATATTATTTTTGTATACTGTATTGCTCAACACTGTGCGTTTTATTTATACGCGAACATCTTATGACTGGAAGTTTATACATCTAAACTGGAACAAGACTAACTGACCTTTAGGTATTATTAAACCTAACTGATGGTCAACTGTTATAGTCTTAACTCAAGGATTGGTTATTATGTCACTGACAAAAAGGGCTAACTTATAAAGAGAGGAATCCAGACTGTTTCGACTCTCTGGTTGCGCATTGTGATCACTACGAGAGACTTCAATGGGGAGTCACTCAAAGGAAATCCATCAGCCACATTCGGGGATGGCGGAAGGCACTGCCGTTGGTGCACAGGTTCGACCGGATCGGTCAATATATATATTTGTCCAGGGCCATAAGGTCAGCTGGTAACGGTTCCATTGGAACCCAGGGGACTAATGTCCATTAATAAATTATTAAGGTTGTCTTATCATGACTCCTGAGGTGGAATTTAATTGGAGAAGGTTGAATGATTGGTTTAAAAGGATAAGGGCCAGGTGGCCAACTAACAAGTACAGTTTAATACGCGTATCTTGTCTGGTTATTGCTATGGATTATTATTGTGTGGTTATTGGTGACGTGTACTATTGTACACTGATGTTTACAGGTGAACTGTTATGTGTTTGTTCAATGTTTATAGTTATTACTGTTATTATTATAAACCGGCATTTTATGTAAAGAATCTAATATCAAGATGACTAAAACGACTTAAGGAATCTTGATGATTTAAGACTACATTTAGCATACCAGCATTTCGATTGCTGAGCCCTTCGTTGGGCCAAACATTCCAGGTCATTGAAGAAGTCTCAAGCCGGAGTGCGGGACAAGGGGGTAGCTGTTGTGTTTTCAACAAAAGCCGTTGTTTTTAATTATGTAATGTATTAAGGAGATTGTTGTATTTCATTAGTTGCTCATTTAGTTGGATTGGGTTGTAATAATTAGAGTGCTCAGTATCTGTTCATCACAGCGTGAGGAGTTGTATTGTTGGAAGAGTAAGGATGTCTTGTTACTCACAAGGGTGAGTAACGGCGTGTAACACCAAGGTAGATGGTTTTATTTTCCGCAGCGAATTGTTATTTATTATGCTACGACATGCGACGATATTACAGGTTTAGGATTAGGGGTGTTACAAAAAGTGGTATCAGAGCGAAGTACCGCTCTGATGAAAAGATACTGAGTCTAGGACAATGAGCATAGGAATACTGGGATACAGGAAACGTTCGTGAGGATTCGTGACTTAGAAAAACCCTACGGATATTTTATTGCTAGTAGTTAGCTTACTTACAAGACTGTGATTGTGTATGACGGTGTAGCAACCGAGTAGAAATAATAGTATACTGTCTTAGATGTCGACAAGTGGAAGACCACATGGAGACAGCAGTGGACGCGATGGCGAGACACCGACAGATGTTCCAGCAGTACCAGGCCTAGCTGCGGCCATGGCAGACTTCGCGCAGCATCTAGGAGCTCAACTTACAGGAGCCATACCCCGCCCGCCGCAGCCCAGGGAAACAACCTGGTTGAAGAGCGTTGCAGACGTGAGAGTACCAATTTATTCAGGGGAACCGGACCCCACCGCATTGGAGAAATTCATTGCAGAGCACCAGAAGGCGTTCAAGGCTGTCAGAGTTCCAGAAGACCAGCAGGTCGACATCGCCGCATATAACCTGAAGGACGCAGCTGACGTATGGTGGCGGTCTGTGGAGGGCCACCGTAGAGCTACACCGGACTTTGGATGGACAGCATTTGTGGAAGTGTTGCGGGAGAAGTACTACCCCGAACACCTAAAACAGAGAAAAAGGCAGGAGATCAAGACTTTAATCCAAGGGAGTCAAACAGTTGACCAGTACTACGCGTGGATCACCAGTTTGTTGGACTATATACCAGGAGTCGACTATTCCGACACAGGAAGAAAGAAAAGGAAGAGTACTGAAGGAGATGGTGATGGAGCAACCTCTGGCGGATTCTACAAGAAGGGGAAGAAATTCTTTGAAAAGAAGAAGGGGCGGAAGGATTTCCATGGTCAGAAGACGAATGAGCAAGTCCCTCGTCTGACCGGCCCAGCTATTGATGCTCAGCCACTAAGAACAGCACCACCTAGAGACAACAAGTCAACCCGACGTCACTATTACTGTAAACGCTGTGGGCAGAATCACCCAGGCGTAGATTACACCGGAAGGAAGGTGGAGTGCCGCTATTGCAAAAAGGAAGGTCATAAAGAGTATGAATGCTTTTCCAATCCAGGGAGCCGAGTATACAAGGGAGGTAGAAGTTCACAGAGAACACCAGCTATTGAAACGGGCGGATCCGGAGGAGGTCAAGCGCCGCAGACTAATACTTATGCTAGAGGACCGGGAGGACAGCCTTCCTCATATGGGAGCTAGAAGGGAAAGGAGATAGTTCCATGAAGAAATACCCTGTACACAGTGGGAACTTTTGGCGCTGAGGCTAGCGCTCAGCGCGAGACCGGTAAGCCTAGAACCTAAACTAAATGCGTAATGCTTGAATATGTGTTTATAATTATCAGTCGATGAGACTTGTATGTGATTAGTAAGTATCAAATTTAGAGAGACCTAATTTAGGTAACCTCTCACCTAATAGGATACTTCGACATTTGCTTTCCCTTATCTATGAGACTGAGGTCACCTGATCCTATGAGCGAAGGTCGGAAATATCCGATGGCATAATGCCAAGTACTTGGACCCGTATGAACTTACTTAAGTAATACTTAAACTCTAGATGAGCAAATAACTATGGTAAATGAATGTGGAACTTTGGTAATAGGCCTTGGAGGATTTTATATTCCAGGGTATGGGAGTGGATCAAAACTTAGAATATATATGATGTGTATGGGTAAGGATCGGGATCCATAGGCTAGATTATATAATGAAGTAAGAAAGATAGATGGAGCACGAGCTCCTAGGATACCAGTTATAACATTCCCCATAGGAAATGATATTGAACTTTTATATGGTGATAAGAAAAGGATGGAAAAAGGCGAGCAAAATTATTTTGGAAGTCAGGAGACGCATTGACATTTAGTGGAGAATCCAGATTAATGTACCATAGGATTAATGGTATTAAACCGAATACAAAACCGAGTTTATCTTTGGGATAAAGGGTGCGAGATAGTTTAGTGAGGAATAACAAGTTAGTTTTACTTGGACTGCCGAAGGGCATTATCAACTGTCCAAACTTACAGTAACTACAAATTATGACCTGCCTAAATAACGAGCAGATGTCATAAAAAAGAATACATTAATTAATATAAAATATGTAAGACTACAAGAATTGTCAAAAGGGTTTGAGGAAGACCTACACATAAAGATCAAACACTGAAGATACCCAGGCACCGAGCTCACCGCTCAGTGCGATACTAGGAAATCTTATAACCCCTTATTAACTACGAGGGAAGATAGTGCGAAACCTTGAAATATGACAATAGAAAAACAGAATCTCAAAAAAAATATAACTAAACATCCATCATGGATAAGCACAGGTTATAAATACCCGAGCAAATACCAACAGTCTCAACTAGTATCAATATGGCGACAGTGCTGGACTCTTAATTAATAAAAGGGGGAAGAACAAACTTTGAATCTATATTTTTTGAAGACAGGAGAACTACCTAATTAGCAATACCAAATGCTACATATATAAGTATAATTTGAAGGTGGTAAACCTAAAACGTTGAAGAATATTGATACATTTCAGAGGGCTAAAGTATCGTTAAATATACCTACCCTATTTTGAGGCTATCGTCCTACACTATCCTTATGGTTCTATACGAGCATATGTCTTTTATGACAGCTCAAGTTATAAACGCGAATAAAGATCGCAATAAATCAAGTAAGGTAAAACCCTATGTAATATAAATTTTAAATCAACATGGTAACGAATGACTCTCCTTAACACTTACAATGAAGGTAGTATCAATTATACCAAAAGCTTGAATTAATACATACACTGAGAGTGAGTGAGGGTTATATTTAAAAGTAAGGAAACATACCCCTTGGCTTGTAACAATTGTTTTACACGTAAACGTTCCTAACGTTGTATATTAATCCCTATGATTCTAAACCCTCTATTTGATACACCTAATCGACATATTTTTGGAAGCCATTGGGATTTTGGATTAACCACGTTTCTAAAGGATAGGAACAAACAATAAGCTTAGATTGTCTTGTTACCAAACCGTAGGATTCAAACTGGAAACCCTTAGTTTGAGATGGTACTAATATTAAGAGACACTTAACCTAGGCTGAACATATGGTTCACCTGATTTATGGAGTTTAGATGAAATAAGAAAAGCCAAGCTTTAAAGATGGAGGAAATAATACCTTATGGAACTATAATTGTTGATGAAGTTATGAAAACTTTTCTTGGAGTCTACCTGTAATGGTAACCAAAGTGTAGGCAATAATCAAGCCCTCGTAAGTTAAATACTAGGTGAGCCTTTTAAAGAAAAGAGAGTATGCTAAGATATCCAAGTCCATATCTGAATTTATTACTTGTATGTTGGACTTAAGAGTTAAAATGATTGAAGGATATAATCATTAGACAGTATGAGTCTAGATGCTGTAATAAGAATTTATCTTTTATGCCAAGAGGAAAAACTGGCTACCCCGCTTGATGATTTGATCAAAGGAACTTAGTTCTGTGGATTGAGGAATACACTAGATTCAAGTATAGGTTATGTCAGTTATTGGAATAGTTGTATAACAATCAAGGAAAAAGGTACATAGTCTCCACGTCACAAAGTTCGATAAAATAAAATTTGGGAAATGACAATTATGTGATTGTTTGATATTTGACGTGGGAGGTCGAACTTGATCCTGGTCAGATCAAGGGAAAACCAAACACAAAATGGAGTGGAGGGATAGTTCAACATTGACACTGACCTCGTCAGGGTTGGATGATTCCTGAGACTCCTTACAAGTGGTCACAAATATTTCTGTGATACGTAAGTATTTATTCTTAAGTCTAATATAAAATTTGACTAATAAGTATATGAGATATAGAAGGTGTAAATTAAGAGGTAAGTTGTCCAAGTTAACCTGAGGAGATTAAATAGCTAAAACAACTCCGCGTATGTCGGAAAAATAGTTAGTTGTGAGGGAAATATTAACCATTATTATCCCATGAACCATGCTAACAAATTAAATAAGAAATCAAGAGACAATTATCAATAAGGAGAGTAGTCTCAAGCTAGCTTCTAAGTTATGGCCAAATTACCATCTGAAAGGAAAGATCGACTTCCATGTCTTTCTTTATGAATTCAACCAATATATTAAATGGGAACCTACCTATAAACATGGTAGAATATAAAGAGTAGAAACATTATACTAATACTCACATGAATTGATTCACAACTGAAAGAACATGTCCAATTGAGAGGAAACTATACCTTGTTAGAAACTTTAGCGGTAACCCTACTGTGGTATACCTGATGAACAGACGATAGTAATCGTGTATATACTACCGAAAATTGGTGAATCAATAATATCAAGAAAACTTTCTGTAATATACATAAGATGCACGGCTTGACCGTAGCTCATACTCTACATTGGAAATGAAAACCGAATATGGTTGCAATAAACTCAAATACCAGAATCACAAGATGATGATCTGAATCAAAGAGAGAGATTTTAAGTAAGCCCCAAAATTAATACAAAACCCGAGCGCCGACCATTACAACTATAAGAGGCGATTAATGGAAGTGTGTTATATACAATAGTTAAACAAGCCATGAGATAATATTGGCAACGTACAAAATAGTAGATCACCTTCACCCACACACACTGGATTAAAACAAACAGCATACTAATGCACTTTGAAACATGTCTGGGAATACATAGATTTTTGAGGACTATACCTCATAGGACAGAAGTCATATGATAATGTCCGTAAGAGAGACCTCGAGTTCGCAATAGGCGATTGAGTCTTCCTTAGAGTTCCACCTATGAGGGGAGTTTTCAGATTTGGGCAGAAGAACAAACTTAACCGAAATATGTAGGACTGTACCTTATTACGGAGCGAGTGGGCCCATTTGCCTACAGATTAGATTTACCTGTTGAGCTTGGGAGAGTGCATAATGTGTTTCACATTTCTCAACTAAAGTAGTAATGCCTCACCCATCACATATCTTAGAGCCCGAGACACTCGAGCTCGATCCTACACTTAGATAGGAGGAGACCCCAGTTCGCATCTTAGACGCCAGGACTAGGGAGACCAAGAACAAGACCTTTAGAATGGTCAAGGTTCTTTGGACAAACCACGACATTGAGGAGGCGCCATAGGAGTTAGAAGACTCCATGCGAGACAAGTATCCAGCACTTTTATCTTAGTTTTGTGTATACTTGTGAGGGTACGTGGGCGTAACCCTTTTTAAGGGGGGTAGAGCACCACATGCGACTTGGATATCTGCAGTCTATATTGGTTTTATATTTGGTTGTTTGGGTTTGATTGTTGCGCATGTGTGCAATTGGTTGGATGGTTATGTCCTATGTGACATTTGGTTGGTTATTGTTATGTCCTATGTGACACTTGAATGATTTTTTGTGTGTTCTATGTGACACCTAGATGGCTATTGATGTGTTCTATGTAACACTTGGATGTTTATGGAAGCACTTATTTATTTTACAGTATTTACCAAGTTATTTGTGTTACGATTATATTGAATGTCATGAGTAAGGCAATGTATATGTATGAATTGCATACACTCGGATTACAGATGGAATGTAGAGGTGTCACTATAGTATTGACACCCAGGAATGATAGGCATACAGGGAATAGATACAAGGAACTTGATTCCATAGTATATGTAAGTATAGGTTATGACTTCGGGACGAAGTCCTTTTAAGGGGGGTAGACTGAAATACCCCTAACATTTAAATAATTAAATATAAGTAAATAAATATTATTTGGGGGTTTATTAAACCCTAAGAAAGCATATAAACACTTGGGCGTTAAAAAACGCACCTAAACTCATTAAGGTTAAAAACGTGCGTTAAAGCCCGACCTTAAGATAAACACGTTATATAAGCTCTAAAACTCATATGAAGTTAACCAAGGATCATTTTATGACCTTTAAAACACAAGTCCTCAGTTAGAACTGAGTAAAAATACAATATGCCCGGGAGTCCCCTTAAGGGCCCCTTAAGGCTCGAAAGTCCCGGAAATACTTTATAAAATAAAGTAAAGCATTACACTTCATTCTAAATACACAATAACACTTTAATGAACATTCAAGATGAAGTTCTCAAGATAAATTCTCAGTTAAAGACAAAGTGCTCGGAGGTTCCCGATGAGGGCCCCATAAACCCTCGGGAGTGCCGAGGAGAGGTACCGAAGTGGCACAAACTCCAATATAAATTATTCTAAGAGTTCCTGTCATCTATATTCAACATTCTAAAGAGGGTTCTCGAGCTACTTTCACAAAAATTAACAAAGTGCTCGGATGAATTTCTTAACGCTCCTTTTTGCCCCGGGAGTGTCCCGTTAGCCCGAAAATTGAGTTACAAGTTTATATAACCCCATATAACTCAATGTAACACCTTAAAATATTATTATTGACTATAAAAATGTCAAAAAACACTTGGAACCCATATCGATGACTAATTGTTTCCTAGAAAAATCCTTAAAGCACTAAAACGCACCTTCGGGTGTCATAAAAACGTGTTTTACGCAATTGCCTTGAAGTTTTTGAGGAGCCACGAGTTCATAATCTTAAAAGGGGATAAATTGACCATATAAATCAATTAATGCCAGTACTATCTCATAGTACAAATGGGGGCGATTTTTGGGACAAAAAGGTACCTAAAATCAGCATTTTTTCCTTTTAAACTTTCATCTTTTACCATGGTATAAATGTACCAATTAAATGCTGGAACCAATTACACATATTAGTATGGTCTTAGTACAATATAATGTGGCAGGAATTAAATGAAAACTTAATCTCTATTGGTCCCTATATCATGCGCCAAATTGGGTAGATTTTGACTACTTTTAATTCAAAATTTTATCTTATGCTAGTGTGACTCATTCAGCATGTGTTACATGATAATGTATCAAATAAATGCTGTCAATGAATCCTCCTCCACCTTATAATCTGCAAGAGAAAAGCAAGAAGATTAGTATAAGATTAAGAAAAGAAATGAAAAGCAATGCATTAAATTACAAACTAGATCTACTTTAGTGATTAGTTTAGTTAAGGACAAAGAAAACCATGTGCTATCTTATACCCACCGGTTATGCTCAAGAGAATAACAAATCATTGCTGTTAAACTAATCAAAGAAAGACATAAACCTAACTATACCACTAATTGCCTATAAACTACATGTAATTAAGGCTGCCCACATGCTCCATTGCCGCACACCTACAAGGAAGAAGACAATATTAGCATGATTGATTAAGCATGGAAAATACTAAAGAAATGAATTACTTGATTACCTAGTAACATAGCATGTTCTTATGTCTCATAAGACAAAGCAAATCGGTGGCATATATGCTCATATAATACCGTAAATACAAGGAAGGAACAAAAACAAAGTAGCTTAGAATGAGAGACTTTAGTAGTCAATTATGGAACCAAAATAATTAACAAAGCAAGGAATAAACAATTGGACAATTATTGCCAAAATAATTCTAACCTTGCCTATCCTCTTAAGCATCGCACGGCACCCTTCTTCCATTTGCCTTCCATGGCCGATTGGTAAGCTATCCTTTGCTCTCTCTTTTCTTCTTCATTTGATAGTTCATTCCTTAGAGCTTCTAAGCTCCATTAATGGTGTTCTATGTTCTAACACCATTTCTATGTAAATTCCTAGTTAAATCTCCTAAGTCTTGAAGCAAGAAATCATCCTAGCAACCTTGCAAAAATCGCCAAGCTTAGGTGTTCCAAGGAGGTTCCTAGATTCAACAACAACACAAGGAACAACAAGATCAAGTTAAGGTATATTTTCATGTTGAAAATCTTAAGAAAATTCCTTAAGGTATTTTTGAAAATTAAGAACTTCTAAACCTATGTTCTCTTCATTATTTCATGAAGGAAACTTGGATCTACAATCGTCCCAAGGTGTACCAAAAATACCTTGTTAAATTCCTAAGGTAAACTCTTGTAAAACTACTCCAAATCTTATTTATAATTTTTGTTAGAAGTCTAACAAGTAGATCTCCTAAATACATATAAGGTGGCCGAATTCTCTACATCAAAATAACATTGGAGAAGCTTGGTGTTCAAGGAGAAATCAAGTACAAGAATTGTCTTGATTTAAGGAGTAAGTATATATAATTAAGGTTTATTAAGTTTAAGCTTAATTTAAGCTTCAAACTTTGGTATAAAAATTATGTATAACCCTTGGATAAATTAAGGCCGAAAATCATGGGTTAAAATATCAAGGAAAATAATTTATAACATATAAGGTAAGATCATTACCTTAAGGTATAAATATGTGTCACAAAAATTAATTAAGATGCATATATTACTAAACCGAATTATCTAAGGATTATTTGTTCTATTTTGAGATTATAATCATTCTAAGTCATTAGCATAATTTTTAGAAGTGTTATATGGCTTATATACAATTATACGTATTTATTATAAAGTTTAAATTAAGTTTTAAAACCATATGGTGAAATAAAATCAAGGCCGAGAATGATATGAGTTTATTTGGGTGATTTTTGAAATATATAAGTCTATTAACTTATATTATAAATTTTGGGAACATTAAAAATAGCTACAAGTATTTAAATGGCTAGTTTATAAAGTTATGTGGCTAAAATATAAATTTTGAATAGTATAGGGTAAAATTATAATTGCCGAGAGTATAAGGAGTGATTTGGTATATTCATTTTATAATATGAGGTAGGAATTAATATTATGAATTTTGGTGAATTTAAGTAAGTGGTTAAGTGTTAAAATAACATTTTATAAAGTTTTGGGGCTATTTTGTAATTATTGAGAAGTTTGGGAGTATAGCCGAATTACAAGTGAATTTATGGGTATATTGAAGTATTAATTGTGAAATTAAGTCTTGGTCAAAGTGTTGACCAAAAACTTTGGGTTAAAATGATTTATGACATAAAATATTAAGTTTATAAAAGTCTAAGGGTGAATATGTAATTTATGAAAGATATATGTAAAATCAAATTAAAAAGGGGGCGAATTGGTGATTTACGAAAATATAAGTGTCCACTTGGTTATTTTAGGAAATTAAATATTGAAACTATAGTTTATAAGTTAATATGTAACTTATATAAAGTTTTGGGGTTAAATTGTAAATAAAGGAAAGATATATATTAAGACCGAAAGTATATGTGGTCATTTGGTGATTTATAAAAGATTAGAATATTTGGTTGTAATTACCAAAAGTCTAAAGGGGTTAAATAATAATTACAAAGGTTAATATGGGTATTTAGTAAAATTATAAAAGTATATGGTATTTGGAAAGTTGTAAAAGTTAATGGGTTCAAGTTATGATTACCGGAAATTATATGTGGTTGCTTAGTAATTTATAAAGTTGTTGGGTATGAAATATAAATACCGAATTAATAAGGTTGGTTTTATAACTTAATAAAGAAAGAAATTAGAACCAAGTAATATAATGTATTATGGTATGTTACGAAGTATAAAATAAGGTTTATTAAATAAAGGTGGTTATAATGAAAATAACCAAATTGTGTAGTATAAAGAATAAGTGGAAAGAATTATAAGATATAATATAAAGCTTATAAAATAAATGTGGGTGTAATAAAAATAACCAAGAGAATATAATATAGAGTTTATGAAATAATCGTGGTTAAGATAACCAAATTATATTGGTATATGGAATAAGAGAAATAATTATGGATATATAATTAATGATATAAAGATATATCTTAAATTGGAAATTCATTATCACATGTGGAGGTCACATAAAATAATGAACTAATGTACTAACTAGAACCGCTGTTAAATAACAGGGGAAAATAAAGAACATACAAAGTTATTACACAACGAGTAAAAATGCTACAGTAACAATACTGTATAGTTATATTAATTTTACCCGGTATTGCATGTTTATATAACAGCGTACGGGGAAGGACTGTTAAAGCGTGAACTGTCAAGCTAGCGGTTATCACGGTGAACGGTATGTTAATTGTGTGGTCCGAATGTCCTAAGGATTTTCCTAAGGTCCAGACATGTGTGTTTAATTAAGAGCGATATCTGTGATTTTATGTATATTATTTTTGTATACTGTATTGCTCAACACTGTGCGTTTTATTTATACGCGAACGTCTTATGACTGGAAGTTTATACATCTAAACTGGAACAAGACTAACTGACCTTTAGGTCTTATTAAACCTAACTGATGGTCAACTGTTATAGTCTTAACTCAAGGATTGGTTATTATGTCACTGACAAAAGGGCTAACTTATAAAGAGAGGAATCCAGACTGTTTCGACTCTCTGGTTGCGCATTGTGATCACTACGAGAGACTTCAATGGGGAGTCACTCAAAGGAAATCCATCAGCCACATTCGGGGATGGAGGAAGGCACTGCCGTTGGTGCACAGGTTCGACCGGATCGGTCAATATATATATTTGTCCAGGGCCATAAGGTCAGCTGGTAACGGTTTCGTTGGAACCCAGGGGACTAATGTCCATTAATAAATTATTAAGGTTGTCTTATCTTGACTCCTGAGGTGGAATTTAATTGGAGAAGGTTGAATGATTGGTTTAAAAGGATAAGGGCCAGGTGGCCAACTAACAAGTACAGTTTAATACGCGTATCTTGTCTGGTTATTGCTATGGATTATTATTGTGTGGTTATTGGTGACGTGTACTATTGTACACTGATGTTGTAACACCCCTACTATTAATACAATCATTACCGTCCAATCTCCTCGTGCTTTCAGAGTCATGCAGCGGATACATACTTACATACAATGGGTGATACAATGCCGTTAGTCACCCACGTGACTAACAAGGCTACTACTTCTATATATATACAGCATCGGTCTGATGGACCGGAATCCCGAGTACTACACATCTACAATACTTATTCCATTTATCAGACAAATATTACTACAATGCTCCATTCAATACTTGACCCTTCATAATCCATATATTACAATATGGATAACCGAGTTTACTAGGTTCCCAATACAAATACAATGCTTCTTCTAAGTTCATATGTACTCATTAAGAGTCTACCCACTACCCATTCCTCACAACTACTTGCTTCCTGAATACAAGGGTGTGCCACCGGTCTCTTACCTTGACCAAAACCGCTTCGGGTACCTGCACACTAAAAACGTTCCCCCGAGGGGGTCAGCTTTCGCTGAGCATGATAACCACATACCCCGCGTACTAGTGAGGGTACGCCGACCACTTGGTCGTATACATGCAGTTCATTTATTCACACATCATGCATACATACTTTCATACGCAATACTACAATACTTACACAAGGCATACATACATACACTTCATTACATACAAGGAATACAAAATAAACCATCCAATATATACTTACCTTCTTCCGAATTACGCATACTCATTACATACACGACATACAATACTTGTTAGCTTCATTGGTCCACCCGGGTTAATCGGGTGGAGATTACTCTTTTACTCGTTACTTCATACATACGCATACATACTCATACTCATACTCATACATACTTACTTACTCTTGTTCTTACTCATGTTAAGTCGTCGGGACCTCCGGCCCGAGGACTACTCCGTCCCACCACCAGGATTTACTTGGTTCACCAATCCAGGATGCTACCCATTTAAGGGATTTGGGCCGTGGACTAGTTTAAGAACCAAGAATCGGATCCAACCTCTTGTGTCTCCTCATCCTCACACGTGGCCGAAGCTATATCGGACTTCTACTCATTCCAATTTATTCCTTACTTATGTTAGGAGTTAGGTAGTTAGGAATTAGTAGAAGTCATTCATTCAAGCCACAATAATACAATACAAGGCTCTTATACACATCCATACAAAATACATTACCATATACAAGTGCACTACGAAATACAATACAATTCATCATCATTCATATATTTCATGAATTATACAAACTATTGTTCAAGACAAATATCAAGAACAATGTAAACAAGCACAAGTAAGTGCAATATAGTCCGATTCGTGCATTTATCTTATTAGGCGATCAAATAAGCACACAAATCGGGGTAACCAGATTAGGATACAGGGCATGAAGAAATCATACCTTTTCACCGGAATTTACTTTACCGGGTGCTACCTTGTTCCTTTGGTTCCCTCTTGTTCCTTGATTCTTATCCACGAACCAATGACTACATGTCAAATGGTTTAATTAATACTAAGCATCACAATACATACATAATCACTGCTCCCGAACTTACCCCGTTATCCCGTTGTTTCGGTTTAACTTAATGCTCATACACTTATAACTTTCTTACCTACTTCTCCAACTTGTTTGCACCTTTGATGGTCCTTATGTATCATTAATCAAGTACTAATTCTCTTATACTATCATTACCTTTCACTCCCTTACTTTATAAACCATTTAAACAACTTATTTTTACAATTCTGTGTTGGTCCGAGACCTTGTCCAGGTCTTAAGTCCCGGACCAACATGTGGTCACTACTCTCGGCCTGGTTTCATTTATGGTCCGGGACCTTATACATAAGGTAAGTCCCGGACCAAAAGCCTTGCACACTCTCGAATGAAATTTTAATTTGGTCCGGGTCCTTGCACATAAGTCAAGTCCCGGACCCATACTTACAGAAACTCTCGGCCTGTTTTAATATGCTGGTCCGGGACTTTGTCCTAGACTTAAGTCCCGGACCCTGCTAAAATTTCTGCAGATTTTAAGTTTTCAAAATCTGTTACAATCCAAACTTTGCCTACTTAATTTCCCATTGTTCCTACACTTAATCCCACATGTTTAAGCACCTAATTAAGCTCCTAAACATGCTCAAATCCATTACCAACTCAGTACTCCTTTTCATACTAATTCACACACCAATTCTCCACATTTTCATTCCAACACTTACATTATTTCTCCAAGTGGTTTTTGCTACAGATTTTGGGTTCTTATTTCCTCTATACCTATTTCCCTCTCCTAATGCCAATTTACCATCCCAATCCATTTCCAAGCAATTACAATATCTATACCCAAGTCCAACACTCTCTTTACCAATTCTTACACACTAATTTTTCCCTAACTTCTCCAATGCATCTTTATACACTTTGCTACAGATTTTACTCTTCCTATTTCTCATACTACAACTACCTCTTCATCACCACTAAACATACCTACTAGCTCCAATACACACCTTGGTTCTCCCATTCACCAAGTCATCCATAAGTGCACATTTCCTACCAAAAATTTGCCATAGTTCACCTACAATTCTCACTTATCCACACATACACATTATCACCAAAATCATTCCTATTCTAGCCACACCCATACAAGGGTCCTACCAGCAATACAAAGCTATATAAACCATCACAATACATCAATACTCCATCCAACATCAATACCAATACTCATACACAATATACTTGGCTCTAAGGCCTACAATTTACTTACTAGTTCCCAAATACTCAAAACTTCATAAACTCCAATACTAATACAATAGTTTAGGTTCTTTTATTTGTTTACCCATTCCCATTACTCTAATGCAATAAATTGAGCATCAAGAAGGAGCTCTTACCTTAAGCTTATACTTCCTTCTTTCTTTCTCATTTTTCCTCCTTCTTCCTTTCTTGCCTCAAAATCGTTTATGTGGGGAATGGAGTTGCCAAACTCCATTCCCATCACCCAATGAACACAACACAATTACAATTAATACACCAACCCTTAAATTAATGCTAGTTCAATGAGATGTTTAAAGCAAGATTTCTAGGGTTTACCTTTGGGGTGTTTTAGAAGGGGTTTTAGCCCTTGGTTCAAGAAGGTGAATCCACCACCATTGCAAGGTTGAAATTATGCTAAAAAGAGAGAGAAAAATAGAGCATTACAAATGGGCAAAAATCGGTTATGGAGGAAAATGGAGGGAACATGAGTTTTTCATGTAGATTTTTACCTTAATGGAGAGAGGAGACTCCAAGCTGCACATTGATGCTATTTTCTTCCCCAATGGGGTATACCCCGAAAATGAACTCTCTCATTTTTGGATTTTGAAAAGAGAGAAGTGTAGAGGAGGATGAGGAGTTCAAATATGTAGTTATTTTACCTTTGGAGTTCAAATGAAGGTGGATCATGGATGGAAAGGTGAGAAGCCATTGAAGCTTCTCTTGGAGCTCCAAAAATTGCCCACACCAGAGGAGAGAGGAGGGAGAAATCGGTGGGGATGAGGAAGGAGAGAGGTGAGAGAGTAGGGAATGAGTGAGTGAGGAGAGAGAGAAGGGTAAAGTAGTTTTTACTTTATTACTTTTTACTCTTTGGTCTCTTATTTAGCTAGTGTGTGTGTGTGAGGGCTTTTGACTGATTAAAAATCGGCCCACACAGTATTACTAGCTGGAGCGTTTTTCGTCTTTTACAGAAAACGCTCGTTATTTTACCCAGTTTCGGTACTATTCACTAACCGGGCCCGTTTTCCCGGAATTTCCTTGTTTAATTATTTTATTGGCTATTAAGCTTCCATAAATGCTTAATAACTGTTATTTAATGATTTATAATTTTTACGGGTTCGTTTGACAACTTAAGTCACGTTTCCGGGTTTTCTCGAAGAACGTGCGCTAAAGCTCTATTAGCGTTTTAATACATTATTTGGTTCCGTTTTCTTCGGGAGTTGTTCCCATATATTATTTTGGTCTTATTAAACATTTAGAATCCATATAATACGCTAACCGAGGTCTCATACCTCCTATGGTTATTTAACGCTTATTTAGCGGTTTTCGCCTTTTAAGCGTTTCTTTATTTCTTTTGGATTTATTTTTCCTTACTAGTATTAATTAGGTACCATTAGGCCCTTAAATACGTATTAGATTAATTTTAATCCCTATATTTAAGTTCGGGGTATTTCAATCTACCCCCTTAAGAACTTTGTCCTCAAAGTTGTTCGAGGTTATGGGATTACTATACTTGCTCATTCATACCAGTCTATGTCAAAGGTTATACACTCCTCCTCCTTACAATTCCCAAATCCATCCCTCAAGGTTCCTACATACCATACCATACCATACCAATATACCATAGTTACTCCAATCCACGCTACTACTAACTATCCGGTTCCTCATTACAAAGTTCATACATACATACAGTGCAAAGCTATCCCCAAAGCAATGCATACATACAATCCCGCAGGCACTCCGGTCATCTCGACGCAGGACTCCTCTATGTCCCGCTGCCTTTGGAATAATACAACATGCTACACTACTATCTTCTCCGGTACAAGCTTCTCACAAATTCTTAACCTTCAGTCTGAGAGAAATACTTCACTACTACCAATTAGAATTTTCGAAAACACATAACTCCAAAGTCCAATGTATATACATTACTTCTATCCTATGTGTGATTTTTGTGACCACTTAAGGGGAGCTTCAAGAATCATTCGACCCTGATGTGATCAGCATCAGTGTTGAATTATCTTTCCACCCCAATTTGTGTTCGGTTTCCCTTGATCTGATCAGGATCAAGTTCGACTTCCCACATCAGTTTCAAACAAACAAATAATTTACTAGTTTTCATTTTCTATCTTTTTACCCTTTCTAGTTGTGATACGAATTCATACATCTCCAAAGGATGGAATTGGTCCAGCAATCATCCTCACTCTACTTCCCAAATGCTTTACTCCGTGGTTCAATACTTAAATGCTCGTTTCATCAACCTTCACTACTTCCATTCATTACTCACCATCATCTCCAATATCCTAACTAAGGAATACTATCCCTATGAGATTTAGTTGTCTTCAATTTGCTTCAAATCATTTACCTACGATTCCACTACTCATAAACTTCATTCATCTACTACTCTCATTCATTTCGTACTACTTCTTCAAAGGCTACAATACTTGTGGAGCTCCGTCCACTACTCATTACTCTTCTTTACCAATACTCTTACACTGGTGTTACCAGATGGGTATATTCATCCTATGGTATTTGCATGTCTAATGCCTAGTTACCATAATTACAGTATGAATGAATACTTATGTTTATTTAACATAGTATCAATCATCAATTTGATTCTCATTTGTGCTATGCACGTTACGGTTTATGTGTTTTTCTCACAAAACTTACATTAAGCGGTTTTCGCTCTACCCCCCTTAAAAGGGATTACGCCCACGTAATCTCCAATATGTTAATATTAAACATTGGTTATTTAATTTGGGCACTTTGAAGCGTTTAGTTTCTTTACGGTTTATTACAGAATATACCCTTGTCAAAGGGTCCTAATCATAACAATGGTTTAGTCTTTGCACCAAGGATTCCTATATGAGTTTATTTAACTCATAGTTAATTCGGTTTCAGCCTGTTAGGCTTCAAGGCATTAATAGCCATTCTACTATACTTACTAGGTATATTATCTCCTAGCTAGGGCCCACTAGCTTCTGCTGCGCGACCCTGATAACTCGGGTTACTTACCCTTCGTGTTATCCTTAATGTGCTATACATCACCTTTTTATCTGTCTATTATGGGAATAAAGCTTACTGAACAATTTCGGTATTCTTTTACCGTGTTTGAACTCAATGAGTTTAAGATTTATAACCAGCTCTCTGGTAGTCTATTGCACCTGCTCTTCGTGCTTCCACGATTATTCGTTAAGTTCCTCCGACTTATTGTCGGGCAAGGTTAAGTCACTACTTAGTTGTAGTGCTTCCTCTATTGTCAATAGCTTCTGAATTAAACCAGTTCTTCTGGTTCAGTACCAGTGTGCTTTACTTGTATGTCCTTGCATTCCTATGTGTCGGTCCTAGTGACTTTCTTAAGTATCCTTTCACTTTTATTCCATTGGAATTCATATTTGTGATTGTTAGTGTATTGTACACTCTTCGGGCTTCTTTGGCCTTAGGTCGCACGGTTTGTTGCTAAGCTTGCTTAACTGGCTTATGCCATGTTTGTTGGTGAAAAGAAGGGTTTACTACGGTTTACATCTTCCATACCCCTAGCCATCCCATTAAATCATTAGCTGCACAAGTGCAATACCAAAACACTCAGTCATACAGAGTGCAGAGGCGTAAACGCTTGACAGTAAGTCACCTATGTGATAGGAAAGAATATTTCTGCCTGTCATCCCATACTTATGCTCCGTGTCATTATCTGCTACTTCTTCATAGCGGTCGCTTGTTGCGTACCGTATTCTTACTCATTGTACAACATCGTTTTTACTGTTTCTGTTCCTGTGGTAGTTCCTCTTTACTTATTGCCATTGTCATTGGCACCATTTCCTTATGGTGCAAACACACTAGGAGTTTCCTGTGTTCATGTGTATGACGGTTATCGTAGCATACCGCAATCTTATCATCTTCCCAATGTGGAGATGTCTTATTCAACTTAGGTTTTATGTGTAGGTTAGCTTACCACCCATTCTATCATCATTTATGATACAATTTACCAAGTACCTTGATTGACCAAGGATGAAGTAATTCATCAGGTTACAAGCTCTCTTGAGCGCTGATCATTCATGGTGTGCAATGTGCATTCCCGTTGATTGTGTTGACAATTATTGTCTTCCAGTGCTGAGCATTGGTTATAGGCTCTACCTGTGTAGTTCTACTTGTATGTACATCACCGGGAAATCCCATGAAACTTCAAGGGTTTTCTGGTCCCGTTCTCCAATTGGAGAGTACTCTGTCATTGGTAACTGAAGTTCTTGTTGAGGGGTTTGTCTCCACTCATAGGTCTAGTGACAAAGTTTGCTATGTTAGTATTTATACAATGGTTCACCACATGCTGGGTGCATATGGAGTATGCTTACTCCTTTAAGTCGTAATGGTTTGGAAATCTCATTTCCTTATTCCATCGCCCGTTGGCAATATCTATATGCGTAGGCTTTACTGTTATAATAGATGGAAGCCTTCCTTAGGGTTCACATCTTCACCTCCTTGGTGGTCTTCGGTTAACGAGGGGTACCTTCCCTTGGGTTCTCGTAGTGTCCAAGTGTGGACTAGGCCATTGTTGGCGTTATGACAATTCTTATGCCTCTGTGTTGTCATTTCTACAGAGGGCATGAAGAGTAATTAAAATTTAGTCAGCTGTATACTAGACCGATGCTCTAGTGACAGTGACATTGAGGTAACCATTACTCCAAGCCGCTCATTATGTTGAGCTTTAATTGGGTTGTTCAGTTGACGGTCTGTTTGTCGTATGAAGCAATATCTTCTGCAAGTCTTGTTGTTAAACGGTGTGGTTTTGCAACCGTTGAGGTTTATCTAACGTATTTGGTTTATGGCTTCAGAGCCCTGTTTCTGCAAGCTATGCTCCTCGCAAGCTGCTTATACATATTTCCACTACTTCTATACCCCATAGTTTGGAGGTATTAATTGCCCCATGGCAAGTCGTGACATCACGCTTCCGTTCACATGAGACCCTTTTTGGCATTCTGATGTTACTCAGTGCCCTTTTGCAATTTAGGGTATTTCCTATTAAGTGAAATCCCTTCGGTGTCCTAACCGAGTGTTCATTGCTTCGTTTGATTGCTGTTAATTCAGACACCCTTAAAGGATTGCTCCTGGGTGCTGTTAGGTTATGCCATTACATCCGGCTAGTGTTTATGGTATGCTGTGCCTACTATACCGCCTTGTGGTATTAGATTTTTGAGTTATCCCTTTTTGGGTTATAACGTCTCCCGTTCTTGGGTAGACTGTTTATACTTGTTCCAAGTGTTTAAGTCTAGGTTTAATATCCCCTTCAATGATAGATTATACTTTGTGGTGATCTCGTGATCGCTCTTGGGAACTCCGCCCCGTTTGTTGAGCATTGTCAAGTTCACGTTAGGCATTTGCCTTACTGTGTTTAGGCTGGGTATCCCGCCCAGCTGTCAGGTAATCGCTTGAATTATTTGAGACATATCCAATGTCTATACTTACTAGTCTGTGGTTTTTGCACTTCCCAATATTCATTCCTTACCTTCAGATGGATTCTCTGAATTCTTCATACCTATTAATTAGCTGAGTTTCCTTCTCCTTGATTGTCTGTGGTGTCCAGATGTTCTGGTTAAAATTTACTCATGGTCCGTAGAACGGAGTTGACTACTTCCCGTGTGTCGTACACTACGTGTATACATACGTGGGGTACCTTGTTGATACGTTACCACTTACCCGACTACTTGTCAGGCCCGCAAGCTCCTTCGGAGCGTGGTTGTCCCACATCCCGTAATTGGGTACACCCGTAGTGTTCGCCACACGCCTAGGTGAAGTGTTCTGTCGTCAACTCCTCTTGTATCATGGTATGATACTCACCGTAATTCTGTTGGTGAAATACCCCAAACCTAGTTATGTTGTTTAAACACCTAAATATGGTGTATTAAGACTAAAAAGAGTCTTAGAAACATTAGTAAACAATTTAAACCATAAAGAACACAATTAAATACCTTAAGGTCAATAAGGGCTAAAATGTGCTCTAAGCTTGGAATAAGCTTGGGTAAGACCTAATGAACTTACCAAGACCTCATTTATATACTAATGAACATATTAAATCAATTACCAAAGAAAACCAAGCTTGAAAACAAGTTTAAACACAAAATGTGCTTTAAGGAGTCTTAAAGCACATTTTTGAAAAATTGTCTTGTAAATGAGTTTTGAGTGGCTAGATGTCCATCATTACTCATAAATATATGTGTACTATATATATCACATTTGGATGTCTATACCAATAGGAAATCAAAAATTTCACTTCTATGTGCCTTGTTTTCATGAATAGTGATTTTAATAAGCTATTTTGTAACATATGTTGTATTAAGTAATTAAATGTTCAACAAAGACTAAAATACCCTCATATTACTATTGGGGGCCGGTTTTTAAGGGTGGTGACTCACCACTCTTGTTAGCTCATTAGTTAAATAAAGATGACAAGTTAAATACTATTTACTTTACTTTATTAACAAATATCTTCAAAAGCAACTTACCTTCTCATTTCTTTCTCATTTCACACGGTTCCAAACTCCTTCTTCAACCTCTCTTCTTCATTCTCTCACGGTACTACAGCACCACCACCATTTCACCACCTTTGACCATCAATAGTTCATAGCTCACTTAAGCAAATCAAATTCTAAGACCACCATCTTCTTCCCTCTCCTCAAGCTCTTCATTTCTATCTTCTTAAAATTCCAAGACCACCATTTCGGTGCCATGGAGTTCCACCATTGAAGGAGCTTGAGCTTGTATTTCTACATATTATTACTCTCCTTTGCTTCTAGGTAAGGAATCTCAAATAAAACTTCATTTCCTCAATGTTTTTGTTGTGACCGAAAATACCCATTGAAGGTGCTCTTTATATGGCTTTGTTTTAGCTTCATTCCAACCTTTCATGGACTAGGTGGAGTCCTCTCTTCATAGATATTCAAACTCTCTTCAAAGACCAAGGTAAAACAACTACATTAATGTTTTTGAAACAATGTAAATTAGGGTTTACAATGAGATGAAGCTTAAAGCTTGAATACTCATTATGATGTTTGTATATATTGTTTAGAACTTGACAAGGAATCAAATACCTTACCGGTTTATAAGGAAACAAGAAAGAAGTTGTTTGGAAAAAGAGGTAAATATACTAACCTAATGTTGTTTAATGCCTTAGGAGAAATGAGCTTATAATGCTTGTTAAAACTACCTAAAGAGCAAATGGTGAATGACTTAGTAAAGTGTTCTCAGGAGACTAGTAAAAGGCTTATGTGTTGTTGAGTGCATTTGCAGGTCAAAGGCAAATATATTGTGGAAATTCAGTGTTTATATGATTCATCTTAAGGGCCTAAGAGCCATGTCATTTAAGGGCCTAAGTGCCATGCAATTTAAATTATGCATATATTGTGATGTAGTGCTATATGAGTGAAGTTTTGTGTATGAGAGTGTTCTTGGTGTTCTTTGTGCTCTTGGGTGTTTAATGGTGAAAACAATGTGCTTTGGTGTAACAAAATGCTAGGAGAACCTATGTCGAAATTTAGGAAATGCATAAGGAGTTCAAGATGTTTTAAAGGAATTTTGATGAACTAGGAAGTGTTCTAGAGTGTAATAAGGACTTAGGCATTATCTTGAGGTTTTAGTATGTACCAAAGTCATTTTGGACTTAGGTAAGGGCTTAGGCAAACTTTGGTAAAATAAGGAGAAAGTGTAAGCTTAGAAAAAGGGATTTAAAGGATGACATAAGGAGTTTTAGTTTGTAAGAAATGATGTTTAAGTAATGATGTTGTGTGGAAGAAATATCTTGGTATAATGATTAGAATAGGCAAGGAATACCACTTAGGAATCTAAGGAGAAGATACTATAAGTGTTGGAGGCTTTGGAGAAATTTGGTTAAGTGTTTAAAGGCTTAGAAATTGAGTAATATGCCTTGTCCGAACTTCCGTCCGGATATGGAAGTTCGGACAGGCTCTGTTGGGTAAAAGAATTCTCACTCGCGAACAGTGTCCGAACTTGGGAAGTCCGGACACTAGTTCGGACGTACCCATTCTTCCTTAGGATTATCCTCGAACTTTGTCCGAACTTGGGAAGTCCGGACACATGTTCGGACGCATGGATTTCTGTCTAGAATTGTTCTCGACTCACGTCCGAACTTCCGAAGTCCGGACATAAGTTCGGACGTGTGTCTGTTTTCTGTCTAAAGTCACGGCTTACGTCCGAACTTGGAGGTTCGGACACAAGTTCGGACAGGCCACTGTATGGACCAAAATGGTTGTTTTAAGTGGGGGAATGATGTCTAAAAATGGTAATTAACTAGTAAGATGGTGTGAGGTTAATTAAGACATGTTAGGAGTGTTATAATGGTAATTAAAATGGTGAAGAGTTATAACAAGTATGAAAATAATATAGAAGAGATATGTGAAGTAACAAGTTAACAATGGATTAGTGCGTTAATTAACCGACGTTACTAATGTGTTTAGGATTCTCTCAAGGCGGAAACGAATCGAGGCAAGGACCAAGGTATGGTTTTCTTGCAGTCTGTTGCCTACCGGTTTACACCGGCTTGTGTGTTGTATGTTTTTCTGTGTGTTTATGACGTTATAAGATCTAAACATGTAATGAGTTTACAGTTGTTCATATTATTGTGATGTTATGATGTGACTCATTTCCCTTGTGTGTGTCTAACATGACTTACCACCTATTGTGTATTGCTTGTTAAGTTCAACCATGAACTTCTAACAAGTGTTAACTGGGAAGTAAGGAATCCGGTTGTCCGGTCATGCATGTAAGTTAAGAGTAGATATCTGAATCAGATTCGACTCTTATGTTGTTAAGATTGTTCTCCTTAATTTGGCATTCGATCTCCCGCTAGCTTCCTCCAAAGCTTACCTATTCTGACTTATGATCGGTTTAGTGGGAACATGTGTTTGTGTGGTGTGTTCGGGTCACTATATCCGAACCATCTGTGACTTAAGTTACTCGTTCGAATAACAGAACGGTAATGAGTGTGTGTAACGAGCTTAACATGCGGGTGAATCATTCTCTAGGCTCTTATGTTATTTGACCTTCGTGGTTGTTATTGTGGAACGAAGATCCACTGTGTATGTGATGTTGTGCTGTGCACTATTGATGCTATGCCACATGTTATGTTATGTTATGTTATGTATAAAAATGAATGCCATGTTATCATGACAATTAGTTGCGCGTATCCCGGTAGCCGATGGGCTGCGCGTTAACCATACCAGCCAAGGGTTGCTGACCCCCTCGGGGGATCCATATTTCTTATACTGCAGGATGAGGATCGAAGAAGCGGAGTGGCTTTAGATCCTAGGATGCAGGTTTACCTTTGATTACTTTTGGATGTTGGCCCGGGATGCGCCTGTGCTCCCGTGGCGGTATATATGGTTTGAACGGTTACAGTGATGTTTAACAAAGGATGTATGTAAACACTCGGTATTTTGTTAATGTATATATATGGTTATTAGTTCTATGCTCGGGAGTCTGATCATCAGACCGGTACACTTGTATTTATTCAGCCTTGTTAACCACGTGGGTGGTTGACGGCGTTGTAGCACCATTCGTTGAGTTACTGTTTAGTTTTTAAATTCCGCTGCGATTTCAAGTAGTGTTATGTGCTAGTAGGGGTGTTGCAAAAAGTGGTATCGAGGCGAAGTATCGCTCTGATGACTAGAATACCGAGCTTAGGAATATACCGAGTTAGGAAACCTAACTACAGTTACCTAAGTGATCATTATGGAAAGGTTAACCACTAACCAAGTGTGGAGATACCTTGTTGTCGGGAAACGTTCAACCGTTGGAACCGATAAGGGTGTAAGCGAATGCTAATAATGTTCATGTGAATTCAGATGTCAGTAGACCGCGAGGTCGAGGGCCGCGGAGCGGCAATGGAGATACGGGTGACCAGGGCGAGAATACTACGGCCCAGGTTATGGCTGAGGCTGTAGCAGCCGCTGTAGCCCAATGGTACCCCAACTTGTAGCTGCGATTCAGCAGGGGCAAACGCCCGGAGTTCAACCACCACCGCCACCGCCACGAGAGACCAACTGGGTCAAGGCATTGGCAGACTTGAGACCCCCTTCATTTCATGGGAGACCGACCCACGTAAGCTGGAGGCGTACATCTCCAGTTGGAGACCGCCTACGAGACCTTGGCTGTACCTGCAGAGGCTAAGGTCCTCTTGCCGTTACTACCTGAAGGGTTCGGCACAGAGTTGGTGGAAGCTTGTGAGAGAGGACCGGATGGCGGATCCTCAGTTTGGATGGAGGGAGTACATGGCTCTACTGCGAGCCAAATACTACCCTGTGCATGCTCAAGAGGCCAAGCGCCTGGAGCTGGATAGTCTGAGGAGGGGGACAAGGTGTCGGTTGATGAGTATTACACTGCATTCACCGGCCTTATCCATGTTACCGGACCGGGATACTCGAACCGGGTGCTGGTAACCGTTTCTACAACGGTCTCAGCCACCGTCTTCGCTATGGGATGGGGCCAGCTGAGTATACTACCTTGCAGGTAATTTAAATAAAAGTGATGTGAATATGTGGTAGTCTACAAGTGAGTATTAATGTGAGTTTGTGAGTATGTATTGGGGGCATGACTGACCACCTAAATTCAGGAGTGCTATCATGCCGCTGCTAAGGTGGAGATCACCGTCCGTCTGAGGGACGAGGAGAATGCGCACAAGGCGCAAGGCCACGAGCGAGGGCCAGAGTCCGCAGGGGTACGGGGGAAGGAGGAAAGAAGAAGAAGAACCTTATCCCAGCCCCAGAAGAGTCAGCACCAGGGTGACAAGGGCAAGCCCAAACCACCACAGCTGAGGAGCCACTGAAGCTCACATATGCTTATGCGGCGAAGCCCTACGCTCTTACCCACATAAGGGTAATTATTTAATCGTGTGATAAGTTGAAGTGTATGTTGATAAGTTCTGAGACAAGTATTGATGTGTTTGTGATAGCAGCTAGCACGGGCTCTGGACCGGAGCGCCACTATTACTGTAAGTGGTGCAATGGAGACCACCCCGGCAAGGACTGCAAGGGAAATGAGGTGCAGTGTCGCTAGCGAGAAGTGGGGTCACCGTGACCACGAGTGTTACCGGAACCCCAACAGCAGAGTTAACAAGCCCAGAGGGCAGTGGAAGGGTAAGGCCACAGCAGCTATGATGGCCCGAAGACGGCTAACCAGCCACCCACAGATCAGACGCATACTGATTCCCAGAAGGGGAAGGGGTCGGGACCTAGCAAGGCCGCCCTGAATGTGGTGGACCGGTCTGAGGCGCCAGGGCCCTCTTCTAGACCAGGTACCGCCTAAACTGTTGAATGTAATGAGTGATTGCATACCGCATTTCATGCATGTGTGTATATGAGTCCAAGCGTAGTATCATGTAAGTAAAGAGTTAAAGTATAGTGTGAAAGACACCTAATTAGATAATTCTAAACTTAAAGGAACCTTCAATATATGTTATCCAATCCCACCCACACCAAACCCTGAAGAAACCACCATCAACATCACCGACTTCCCAATGGAGCAATGTCAGGTTATCCAGCCAGGTATGATACTTTGAATGGATACCTGACCGGAAGCACAAATCCATGTCATCAGACGATGCGACGAACTTGGAGCTAAACCTGGAGGTTTCTACACACCGAATATCCGAACGGATCAAGAATGCAATTGAAGATGATGTGCATGGGTAAGGACTGGAACCCTTACACCAAGTCATATCAAGAAGTGCGAGCTGAAGATGGAGCAACAGTACCAAGTATACCTGAGGAGTTCCGTGCGGTCGTTAATCACGCCGTGGGAATTGCTCAACAAGTTGAAACAGATTCAATTCCAAATGTGAAAGCAGATTTGTGTATTGTGAACTTCTACCAGAAAGGTGGACGGTTAGGTTTACACCAAGATAAGGACGAGTCACCCGAGTCTCTAAGTAAGGGAGTACCCGTGGTGTCTTGGTCCATTGGTGATACCGCAGTGTTTGTGTATGGCGAGCAGAAGCGTGCTGATCTCGCAAGGAAGTTAATACTAAAGTCAGGAGATGTGCTAGTATGGGTGGGCAGTCAAGGATGCTATACCATGGCATCAGGAAGATCAAACTGAATACCGCACCGTCGGCAGTGATCAATGCCACACATGAAAACCGGACGTTTGAATTTGACCTTCAGACAATTCTAAAGCCTTGTATAATTCTGTAATGTGTTAAGCCAGTATATGTTAAGGAAGTTATGTATGTGTTAAGTACCAACCAGTGTAGACCAACAATGTTGTAAAGCGAAGGTGTTAATGAATAAAGTGGAGTTATTGAAGTATATCAACCGTGTTGTTACCCAGTACTTATTAGTTTGCCAATGAATTAGGCTGTGCACTCGGAACGGGAGGTACACTGAGTGTTGCAATGAGGCAGAAGCCGAGCAAGAGCGGCACAATCCTCACCGGTACCTTTCCAGTGAATGGCGTGGATGCATCGATCTTGTTCGACTCTGGAGCCTCACACATTATTTCGCTATCTTTTGCGAAGAGGCTGGGGTTAGATGGAGATGAGATGCCAGACTTCTTGGTCACTCTCCCATCGAAAGAGCGGATCAGGTGTACCCGCTACCACCGAGATGCTGTTGTACGAATCAGAGGTGAAGAGTTTCTGATCGACTTGATAGAGTTGACGGACTTGGATTTGATGTGATTGTCGGGATGAACTGGTTGGAGCGGTACAAGGGCAGAATCCTGTGTGCCGAGCATCGACTGCTTCTTCGGAGTCCATCTGGGGTTACCATATCATACCGCCAGAGGCCCAGGGAGCCTTCGACTCAGATCATCACCGCCATGGCCATGTATCGTGAGTTACGACGAGGGAGTGATGTATACCTCTGCTATGTCCAGGACATAGAGAGAGACCCTGAGTTTAGCCCAGATGTGCCGGTAGTGTCGGAGTTTCCTGATGTATTTCCTAAGGAACTGTCGGGCATGCCGCCAGCACGAGAGGTTGAGTTTGAGATCGACTTAGTTCCGGGCACTGGACCCATTGCGAAAGCGCCTTATCGTATGGCTCCAACAGAGATGACAGAGCTCAAGGAGCAGCTGAGAGACCTACTTGACAAGGGCTTTATCCGCCCTAGTGTTTCACCATGGGGAGCGTCGGTTCTCTTCGTGAAGAAGAAGGACGGTAGCCTCCGCCTGTGTATTGATTATCGGGAGCTGAATTGTTACGGTGAAGAACCGTTACCCTTTACCACGCATCGACGATCTATTTGATCAGCTGAGGGGAGCATCAGTATTCTCCAAGATAGACTTACGTTCCGGATACCATCAGATTGCCATCCGTGACAGTGATATCGAAAAGACAGCATTCAGAACGAGGTATGGGCATTATGAGTTCACAGTTATGCCGTTTGGCTTATCAAATGCACCAGCTAAGTTCATGGACTTAATGAACCGCTTGTTCCAAGATCAGTTGGACAAGTCTGTGGTAGTCTTCATCGATGATATTCTTGTGTATTCTAAATCAAGAGGTGAGCACGAAAGCCACCTGAGAAATGTGTTACAAACATTGAGGAGGAATCAGTTGTATGCAAAGTTTTCGAAATGTGAATTTTGGTTGAACCAAGTGTCCTTCTTGGACATGTGATTTCTGAGGCCGGGATCGCTGTTGATCCTGCAAAGATAGATGCAGTGCGCACCTGGCCTAGGCCGAAGACAGTCACTGATATTAGGAGCTTCCTCGGTCTAGCAGGTTATTATAGGAGGTTTGTGAAGGACTTCTCCAGTGTCTCGAAGCCGATGACTTCCTTAATGAAGAAGGATGCACCATTCGAGTGGACAGTCGACTGTGAGAGTTCTTTCACGAGTCTCAAGGATGCTCTGACATCTGCACCAGTCCTGACTATACCAGACGGTCCAGATGGTTTTGAGGTCTACTGCGACGCATCAGGTAGAGGTATGGGTTGTGTATTGATGCAACACGGGAAGGTCGTAGCATACGCCTCCCGTCAGCTGAAGAAGCATGAGGAGAACTACCCTACCCACGACTTAGAATTGGGTGCCATTGTCTTCGCATTGAAGATATGGCGACGTTATTTGTATGGGGTAAGTGTGACAATCTATTCTGACCACAAAAGCTTAAAGTACTTGTTCACTCAGAAAGAGTTGAACATGAGGCAAAGAAGGTGGGTTGAATTTCTGAATGACTACGATATTAATCTGCAATATAAAGAGGGTAAGGCAAATGTGGTAGCTGACGCATTGAGTCGCCGAGCACACTCTTCCATTCGCTAGTCTCTCATACTGGCTTGGTTGAAGAGGTGCGGAGTGCTCAGATGACGGATCAGTATATGCTGGAGATCCGGCAGAAGCTTATTGACGACACATTCGAGGGTCAGAAGTACGACTTCAGACCACGATGATGACTTGATTAGGCTGAATGGCCGATTGTGTATACCTAGGAGGCGCTGAGTTGAAGGAGCGCATATTGAGTGAATCCCATCGTTCTACTACTTCGACTCACCCCGGAGCTTCAAAGATGTATAAGAGTATGAAAAGGTATTTTTGGTGGACTGGAATGAAGAAAGATGTAAGTGATTATGTGTTGAGGTGTCTCACTTGCCAGAAGGTCAAGTTTGAGCACCGACGGCCTGGTGGTATGGTGCAGCCAATGCCAGTGCCTGAGTGGAAGTTCCATGATATCTCCATGGACTTCGTAGTAGGGCTTCCGCCTACAAGGGGAGGTCTGAATATATGGGTTGTAGTTGACCGACTGACCAAGGTGGCCCGATTCATTCCGATGAAGGACACTTGGAAAGTGGCAAGATTGGCAGAACTTTGTAAAGAAATTGTAAGACATCATGGTGTACCGAAAACGATTGTATCTGACAGAGATACCAGATTCTTATCCAGATATTGGAAGTCTACACGAGAGGCATTGGGTACTGAACTGAAATTGAGTACAGCGTTTCACCCACAGACCGATGGTCAGAGTGAGCGCACCATTCAGACACTTGAGGATATGCTACGTGCTTGTGCACTTGACTTTCAGACCAGCTGGATTGATAAGTTACATCTGATCGAGTTAGTTACAACAACAGTTACCACGCTTCGATCAAGATGTCTCCCTTCCAGGCCTTGTACGGTAGACCATGCCGCACGCCATTATGCTGGGATGAGTCGAGTGAGACGGTCATTATAGGACTAGAGTATCTTGAACAAGTCCAGGCAGAAGTTCGCCAGATCCGGGCTAACATGAAGGCGGCTCAGGATAGACAAAAGTCGTACGCAGATGTGCGCAGACGTGACCTGGAGTTCGCCGTGGGCGATCAGGTATTTTTGAGAGTATCCCCATGAAGGGAGTATTTCGTTTTGGCCAGAAGGGCAAGTTGAGCCCAAAATATGTGGGGCCTTATGTTGTGACGGAACGGATCGGCCCGGTAGCCTAGACTAGACCTACCCGCCGAGCTGGGCAAGGTACATGATGTATTTCATGTGTCCCAGTTGAAGAAGTATATGTCTCATCCGTCTCATGTGCTTCAGCCTGAAAGGCTAACCTTAGAGCCGACCATGCGATCAGTGGAGACTCCGGTACGGATTCTGGATACTAAGACTCGAGACACTCGCCATAAGTCCGTGAGATGGTGAAAGTTCTTTGGTCTAACCAGGACGTTGAGGAGGCCACTTGGGAGCTGGAAGATAAGATGAAGGCAAAGTACCCGTCATTGTTTACTTCTTAGTGTTTATGTCTATAGGGTACGGGGCGTACCCCTTTTTAAGGGGGGTAGAGCCGTTTCGATTATGTGTGTACGACGTGTATTTGAATACATCGTCTATGTTATGTTGTTATGTTACAGACCGTTGTGTTTGAATGATGTGAATGATGTTGTATGGACCTTGTGCCCAATGTTATGTAAGTATGTTGTTAATGATGTATGGAAGTATTGTTTATAAGTATTCCCGTGTTCTAATATTTAGGATAGTGGAAGTATGAACTTTGAGGGCAAAGTTCTTTTAAGGGGGGTAGATTGAAATACCCAAACCTTAATATATTGTTTAAACACTTAGATATGGTGTATTAAGACTAAAAAGATTAGAAACATTAGTAAATAAATTTAAACAAAAGAAAACACAAGATGTGCTTTAAGGTCAATAAAGGCCAAAATGTGCTCTAAGCTTGGGATAAACTTGGTTAAGACCTAATGAACTTACCAAGACCTCATTTATACACTAATGAACATATTAAACCAATTACCAAAGAAAACCAAGCTTGAAAACAAGTTTAAACACAAAATGTGCTTTAAGGAGTCTTAAAGCACATTTTTGAAAAATTGTCTTGTAAATGAGTTTTGAGTGGCTAGATGTCCATCATTACTCTTAAATATATATGTGTACTATATAATATCACATTTGGATGTCTATATCAATGGGAAATCAAAAATTTCACTTCTATGTGCCTTGTTTTCATGAATAGTGATTTTTATAAGCTATTTTGTAACATATGTTGTATAAGTAATTAAATTGACAAATAAAGACTATAATACCCTCACAATACTATTGGGGCCGGTTTTTAAGGTTGGTGACACACCACCCTTGTTAGCTTGTTAAGAAAATAAATAAGACTACTTAAGTACCTTTTTACTTTATAAAGTATAAATATCTTCAAAAGCAAATTCTATCTCATTCTCTCATTTCTTTCCTTGTATTCACACGGCTCCACACTCTCTTCAACCTCTCTTCTTCCTTCTCTTCCACGGTAATACCACACCACCACATTAAACCTCTTCTTTGATCTCTTGTAAAATCTAGCTCACTTGTCCAAATCAAAAACAAACACCACCAATCTCTTCTCTCATCAAGCTCTTCATTTCTATCTTCTTAAAATTCCAAGACCACCATTTCGGTGCCATGGAGTTCCACCATTGAAGGAGCTTGAGCTTGTATTTTACATATTGTTACTCTCCTTTGCTTCTAGGTAAGGAATCTCAAATAAAAACTTCATTTCCTTCATGTTTTGTTGTGACCGAAAATAATATTGAAGGAGCTCTTTGTGTGACTTTGTTCTAGCTTCATTCCAACTCTTCATGGACTAGGTGGAGTCCTCTCTTGTTAGATATTCAAACTCTCTTCAAAGATCAAGGTAAAACAACTACATTAATGTTTTTGAAACAATGTAAAAATTAGGGTTTACAATGGGATGAAGCTTATAGCTTGAATACTCTTTATAATGTTTGTATATTGTTTAGAACTTGTCAAAGAATCAAATACCCTACCGGTTTTTAAAGGAAACAAGAAAGAAGTTATTTGGAAAAAGAGGTAAATCTACTAACCTAATGTTGTTTAATGCCTTAGGAGAAATGAGCTTATAATGCTTGTTAAAACTACCTAAAGAGCAAATGGTGAATGACTTAGTAAAGTGCTCTCAAGAGCTTAGAAAAAGGCATATGTGTTGTTGAGTGTATTTGCAGGTTAAAGGCAAATATATTGTGGAAATTCAGTGTTTATGATTTATGCATCTTAAGGGCCTAAGAGCCATGTCATTTAAGGGCCTAAGTGCCATGCAATTTAAATTATGCACTATATTGTGATGTAGTGCTTTATGAGTGGAGTTTGTGTCTAATAAGTGCTTGATGGATTTTTAGTGTTCTTGGTTGTTTGTTGGTAAAAACAATGTGTTTTGGTTTAGTAATGTTCTAGGAGAACCTATGTCGAAATTTAGGTAATAAATGTGAAGTTCTAGGAGTTTAAAATGAGTTTGATAAGTTAAGGAGTATTTAGAATGGTTAAGTGTTTCCTTGTGAAAGAAACATGCATTAAGGTGATTTAAGATGTGAGAAGGACTTAGGCATGAGCTTGAGGTTTTAGTATGTACCAAAGTCATTTTGGACTTAGGTAAAGACTTAGGCAACTTTGGTAAAATAAGGAGAAAGTGTGAACTTTGAAAAGGATTTCAAGAATGACATAAGGAGTTAGTTGTGATAAATGATGCTTGGGAGATGATGTTAAAATGAGGAGAAAACATTTGGATAGTAGTAATCATAGGTATGAAATACCATTGGGAAAACTAAGGAGAAAATAACATAAGTGTTAAGGAATTTTACAAGGAAATGAGTAAAGGCTTAAGAAATTAGAAAATGAGTTTCATAGATGTTGTATGTGGATATAAGGTAACCAAATGTTGTTAGGAAGCATTAAGAGGCTTTAGGTGAAGTTTGGTGAAGATTTGACAAAGTTTGGGTAAGTTTAGAGGGCGTCCGACCCAGGGGTCCGACCCAAGTTTGGGTCGGACAGCCTCTGTTAGACGTCAGGAAATTGTTCTGGAATGGTCCGACCCAGAAGGGTGGGTCGGACATGGGTCGGACGGTCATATTTCAAAGGAGGGAAAATGTTCTGGAATGGTCCGACCCAGTCGAGTGAGTCGGATGTGGGTCGGACGGGCATGTTTATAAGGCGGTAAAATGCTGTAATGGTCCGACCCAGAAGGGTGGGTCGGACATGGGTCGGGCATGTATGTTCTGAGGTTGATGGAATTCTCTGTAATGGTCCGACCCAGTCTAGTGAGTCGGACGTGGGTCGGACATGTCTTTGGAATGGTCCGACCCAGAAGGTTGGGTCGGACATGGGTCGGACAAGGTAAGGTTCTTCAGACCCGAAAACCACTGGAAGGGTCCGACCCAGTTGTGGGTCGGACGGTGGGTCGGACATACCAAAACTTAAAAAAAAAACAGATAAGAATGTGACTTATGTAGTTAACCCTAGGGTGTATAATGAAGGTAACCTAGGGTAAGTTAGACATTTAAACATGTCAAATAATCATGTTTAACACTTAGTAAATTTGGAGGTTAAGTAAGTTAATTAACCGACATTCTTGAATCATGTATAGGAGTGACCTACGGAGGAAACCAAACAAGGCAAGGACCAAGGTATGGTTTTCTTGCAGTCTGTTGCCTACCGGTTTACACCGGCTTGTGTGTTGTATGTTTTTCTGTGTGTTTATGACGTTATAAGATTTAAACATGTAATGAGTTTACAGTTGTTCATATTATTGTGATGTTATGTTGTGACTCATTTCCCTTGTGTGTGTCTAACATGACTTACCACCTATTGTGTATTGGTTGTTAAGTTCCACTATGAACTTCTAACAAGTGTTAACTGGGAAGTGAGGAATCCGGTTGTCCGGTCATGCATGTAAGTTAAGAGTAGATATCTGAATCAGATTCGACTCTTATGTTGTTAAGATTGTTCTCCTTAATTTGGCGTTCGATCTCCCGCTAGCTTCTTCCAAAGCTTACCTATTCGGACTTATGATAGGTTTAGTGGGAACATGTGTTTGTGTGGTGTGTTCGGGTCACTAAATCCGAACCATCTGTGACTTAAGTTACTCGTTCGTCTAACAGAACGGTAATGAGTGTGTTTAACGAGCTTAACATGAGAGTGAATCATTCTCTAGGCTCTTGTGATATTTGACCCTTGTGGTTTGTTATTGTGGAACGAAGATCCACCGTGTATGTGATGTTGTGCTGTGCACCATTGATGCTATGCCACATGTTATGTTATGTATATAAATGAATGCCATGTTATCATGACAATTGGTTGCGCGTATCCCGGTAGCCGATGGGCTGCGTGTTAACCATACCAACCAAGGGTTGCTGACCCCCTCGGGGGATCCATATTTCTTATACTGCAGGATGAGGATCGAAGAAGCGGAGTGGCTCTAGATCCTAGGAGGTGGTTTACTTTTGAGTACTTTTGGATGTTGGCCCGGGATGCGCTTGTGCTCCCGTGGCGTGTTATATATTTGGTTGTGACAGTTTACAGTGATGTTTAACAGTGAAGGATGTATGTAGTACTCGGTATTGTATATAATGTATTTATGGTTTAGTTTTATGCTTGGGAGTCTGATCATCAGACCGGTACACTTGTATTTATTCTGCCTTGTCAACCACGTGGGTGGTTGACGGCGTTGTAGCACCGAGGCGTTAGTTGCTGTTTAGTTATTTATTTCCGCTGCGATTTCGTTTAGTGTCATGTGCGTAGTAGGGGTGTTACACCATTGAAGCTCACATATGCTTATGCGGCAAAACCCCTACGCTCTTACCCACCTAAGGGTAATTATCTAATTCTGTGTGATAAGTTGAAGTGTATGTTGATAAGTTGTGAAACAAGTATTGAATGTGTATTGTGATAGCAGCTAGCACGGGCTCTGGACCGGAGCGCCACTATTACTGTAAGTGGTGCAATGGAGACCACCCCGGCAAGGACTGCAAGGGAAATGAAGTGCAGTGCCGTTACTGCGAGAAGTGGGGTCACCGTGACTACGAGTGTTACCGGAACCCCAACAGCAGAGTCAACAAGCCCAAGGGGCAGTGGAAGGGTAAGGCCACAACAGCTATTGATGGCCCGAAGACGGCTAACCAGCCACCCACAGATCAGAGACACACTGATTCCTAGAAGGGGAAGGGGTCGGGACCTAGCAAGGCCGCCCTGAATGTGGTGGACCGGTCTGAGGCGCCAGGGCCCTCTTCTAGACCAGGTACCGCCTAAACTGTTGAATGTAATAAGTGATTGCATACCGCATTTCATGCATGTGTGTACTAGTGAGTCCAATGTGTCATCATGTGAGTGAAAAGTTAAAGTATAGTATGAAAGTCACCTAATTAGATAATTCTAAACTTAAAGGAACCTTCAAATATGTTATCCAATCCCACCCACACCAAACCCTGAAGAAACCACCATCAACATCACCGACTTTCCAATGGAGCAATGTCAGGTTATCCAGCCAGGTATGATACTCTTAAATGGATACCTGACACCGGAAGCACAAATCCATATCATCAGACGATGCGATGAACTTGGAGCAAAACCAGGAGGTTTCTACACACCCGAATACCCGAACGGATCAAGAATGCAATTGAAGATGATGTGCATGGGTAAGGACTGGAACCCTTACACCAAGTCATATCAAGAAGTGCGAGCTGAAGATGGAGCAACAGTACCAAGTATACCTGAGGAGTTCCTTGCGGTCGTTAACCACGCCGTGGGAATTGCTCAACAAGTTGAAACGGATTCAATTCCAAGTGTGAAAGCAGATCTATGCATTGTGAACTTCTACCAGAAAGGTGGACGGTTAGGTTTACACCAAGACAAGGACGAGTCACCCGAGTCTCTAAGTAAGGGAGTACCCGTGGTGTCTTGGTCCATTGGTGATACCGCAGTGTTTGTGTATGGCGAGCAGAAGCGTGCTGACCTCGCAAAGAAGCTACTGTTGAAATCGGGAGATGTGTTAATCATGGGTGGGCAGTCAAGGATGCTATACCATGGCATCAGAAAGATCAAACTGAATACCGCACCGTCGGCAGTGATCAATGCCACACACATGAAATCTGGACGTTTGAATTTGACCTTCAGACAGTTTTAAAGCCTTGTATAATTGTGTAATGTGTTAAGCCAGTATATGTTAAGGAAGTTATGTATGTGTTAAGTTATGTCAACAGTGTAAACCAACAATGTTGTAAGGAGAATATGTTAATGAATAAAGTGGAGTTATTGAAGTATATCAACCGTGTTGTTACCCCGTACTCATTAGTTTGCCAATGAATTAGGCTGTGCACTCGGAACGGGAGGTACACTGAGTGTCTACAATGAGGCAGAAGCCGGCAAGAGCGGCACAATCCTCACCGGTACCTTTCCAGTCAATGGCGTGGACGCTTCGATCTTGTTCGACTCCGGAGCCTCACACACATTTATTTCGCTATCTTTTGCGAAGAGGCTAGGGTTAGACGGTGATGAGATGCCAGACTTTCTAGTCACTCTCCCGTCGAAAGAGCGGATCAGGTGCACCCGCTACCACCGAGATGCTGTTGTAAGAATCAGAGGTGAAGAGTTTCTGATCGACCTGATAGAGTTCGACGGACTTGGCTTTGATGTGATTGTCGGGATGAACTGGATGGAGCAGTACAAGGGCAGAATCCTATGTGCCGAGCATCGACTGCTTCTTCGGAGTCCATCTGGGGTTACTATATCTTACCGCCAGAGGCCCAGGGAGCCTTCGACTCAGATCATCACCGCCATGGCTATGTGTCGTGAACTACGACGAGGGAGTGATGTATACCTCTGCTATGTCCAGGACATAGAGAGAGATCCAGAGTTTAGCCCAGATGTGCCGGTAGTGTCGGAGTTTCCTGATGTATTTCCTAAGGAACTGCCGGGCATGCCGCCAGCACGGGAAGTGGAGTTTGAGATTGACTTAGTTCCGGGCACTGGACCCATTGCGAAGGCACCTTATCGTATGGCTCCAGCAGAGATGACAGAGCTCAAGGAGCAGCTGAGAGACCTACTTGACAAGGGCTTTATCCGCCCTAGTGTTTCACCATGGGGAGCGCCGGTCCTCTTCGTGAAGAAGAAGGACGGTAGCCTCCGCCTGTGTATTGACTATCGGGAGCTGAATGCAGTTACGGTGAAGAACCGTTACCCTTTACCACGCATCGACGATCTATTTGATCAGCTGAGGGGAGCATCAGTATTCTCCAAGATAGACCTACGATCCGGATACCACCAGATTGCCATCCGTGACAGTGACATCGAAAAGACAACATTCAGAACTAGGTATGGGCACTATGAGTTCACAGTTATGCCGTTTGGCTTATCAAATGCACCAGCTAAGTTCATGGACTTAATGAACCGCTTGTTCCAAGATCAGTTGGACAAGTCTGTGGTAGTCTTCATCGATGATATTCTTGTGTACTCGAAATCGAGAGGTGAGCACAAAAGCCACCTGAGAAATGTGTTACAAACATTGAGGAGGAATCAATTGTATGCAAAGTTTTCGAAATGTGAATTTTGGTTGAACCAAGTATCCTTTCTTGGACATGTGATTTCTGAAGCCGGGATCGCTGTTGATCCGGCAAAGATTGATGCTGTGCGCACCTGGCCTAGGCCGAAGACAGTTACCGATATCACGAGCTTCCTCGGTCTGGCAGGTTATTATAGGAGGTTTGTGAAGGACTTCTCTAGTGTCTCGAAGCCGATGACTTCCTTAATGAAGAAGGATGCACCATTCGAGTGGACAGTCGACTGTGAGAGTTCTTTCACGAGTCTCAAGGATGCTCTGACATCTGCACCAGTCCTGACTATACCAGACGGTCCAGATGGTTTTGAGGTCTACTGCGACGCATCAGGTAGAGGTATGGGTTGTGTATTGATGCAACACGGGAAGGTCGTAGCATACGCCTCCCGACAGCTGAAAAAGCATGAGGAGAACTACCCTACCCACGATCTAGAGTTGGGTGCCATTGTCTTCGCATTGAAGATATGGCGACATTATTTGTATGGGGTAAGTGTGACACTCTATTCTGACCACAAAAGCTTAAAGTACTTGTTCACTCAGAAGGAGCTGAACATGAGACAAAGAAGGTGGGTTGAATTTCTGAATGATTACGATATTAATCTGCAATATAAAGAGGGTAAGGCAAATGTGGTAGCTGACGCGTTGAGTCGCCGAGCACACTCTCTCCATTCGCTAGTCTCTCATACTGGCTTGGTTGAAGAGGTGCGGAGTGCTCAGATGACGGATCAGTATATGATGGAGATCAGGCAGAAGCTTATTGATGGCACATTCGAGGGTCAGAAGTATGACTTCAGACTCCACGATGATGACCTGATTAGGCTGAATGGCCGATTGTGTATACCTAGGAGTAGCGCTGAGTTGAAGGAGCGCATATTGAGTGAGTCCCATTGTTCTACTACTTCGATTCACCCCGGAGCTTCAAAGATGTATAAGAGTATGAAAAGGTATTTTTGGTGGACTGGAATGAAAAAAGATGTAAGTGATTATGTGTTGAGGTGTCTCACTTGCCAGAAGGTCAAGTTTGAGCACCGAAGGCCTGGTGGTATGGTACAGCCAATGCCAGTGCCTGAGTGGAAGTTCCATGACATTTCCATGGACTTCGTAGTAGGGCTTCCGCCTATAAGGGGAGGTCTGAATATGATATGGGTTGTTGTTGACCGACTGACCAAGGTGGCCCGATTCATTCCAATGAAGGACACCTGGAAAGTGGCAAAACTGGCAGAACTCTTTGATAGAGAAATTGTAAGACATCATGGGGTACCGAAAACAATTGTATCTGACAGAGATACCAGATTTTTATCGAGGTATTGGAAGTCTACACGAGAAGCATTGGGTACCGAACTGAAATTGAGTACAGCGTTTCACCCACAGACCGATGGTCAGAGTGAGCGCACCATTCAGACACTTGAGGATATGCTACGTGCATGTGCACTTGACTTTCAGACCAGCTGGATTGATAAGTTACATCTGATCGAGTTTAGTTACAACAACAGTTATCATGCATCGATCAAGATGTCTCCCTTCCAGGCCTTGTACGGTAGACCATGCCGCACGCCATTATGCTGGGATGAGTCGAGTGAGACGGTCATCATAGGACCAGAGTATCTTGAACAAGTTCAGGCAGAAGTTCGCCAGATCCGGGCTAACATGAAGGCAGCTCAGGATAGACAGAAGTCGTACGCAGATGTGCGCAGACGTGACCTGGAGTTCGCCGTGGGCGATCAGGTATTTTTGAGAGTATCCCCCATGAAGGGAGTGTTTCGTTTTGGCCAGAAAGGCAAGTTGAGCCCAAAATATGTGGGGCCTTATGTTGTGACGGAGCGGATCGGCCCGGTAGCTTACAGACTTGATCTACCCGCCGAGCTGGGCAAGGTACATAATGTATTTCATGTGTCCCAGTTGAAGAAGTATATGTCTCATCCGTCTCATGTGCTTCAGCCTGAAAGGCTAGCCTTAGAGCCGACCATGCGATCAGTGGAGACTCCGGTACGGATTCTGGATACTAAGACTCGAGACACTCGCCATAAGTCTGTGAGACTGGTGAAAGTTCTTTGGTCTAACCAGGACATTGAGGAGGCCACTTGGGAGCTGGAAGACAAGATGAAGGCGAAGTACCCGTCATTGTTTACTTCTTAGTGCTTATGTGTATAGGGTACGGGGCGTACCCCTTTTAAGGGGGGTAGAGCCGTTTCGGTTATGTAAGTACGACGTGTATTTAAATACATCGTCTATGTTATGTTGTTATGTTATAGACCGTTGTGTCTGAATGATGTGGATAATGTTGTATGGACCTTGTGTCCAATGTTATGTACCCGATGTTATGTTGTATGGACTTTGTGTCCAATGTTATGTACCCGATGTTATGTTGTATGGACCTTGTGTCCAATGTTATGTAAGTGTGTTGTTAATGATGTATGGAAGTATTGTTTATAAGTATTCCGTGTTCTAATATTTAGGATATGTGGAAGTATGAACTTTGGGGACAAAGTTCTTTTAAGGGGGGTAGATTGAAATACCCCAAACCTAGTTATGTGTTTAAAACATAAATATGGTGTATTAAGACTAAAAAGAGTCTTAGAAACATTAGTAAACAATTTAAACCATAAAGAACACAATTAAATACCTTAAGGTCAATAAGGGCTAAAATGTGCTCTAAGCTTGGAATAAGCTTGGGTAAGACCTAATGAACTTACCAAGACCTCATTTATATACTAATGAACATATTAAATCAATTACCAAAGAAAACCAAGCTTGAAAACAAGTTTAAACACAAAATGTGCTTTAAGGAGTCTTAAAGCACATTTTTGAAAAATTGTCTTGTAAATGAGTTTTGAGTGGCTAGATGTCCATCATACTCTTAAATATATATGTGTACTATATAATATCACATTTGGATGTCTATACCAATAGGAAATCAAAAATTTCACTTCTATGTGCCTTGTTTTCATGAATAGTGATTTTAATAAGCTATTTTGTAACATATGTTGTATTAAGTAATTAAATGTTCAACAAAGACTAAAATACCCTCACATTACTATTGGGGGCCGGTTTTAAGGGTGGTGACTCACCACTCTTGTTAGCTCATTAGTTAAATAAAGATGACAAGTTAAATACTATTTACTTTACTTTATTAACAAATATCTTCAAAAGCAACTTACCTTCTCATTTTCACACGGTTCCAAACTCCTTCTTCAACCTCTCTTCTTCATTCTCTCACGGTACTACAGCACCACCACCATTTCACCACCTTTGACCATCAATAGTTCATAGCTCACTTAAGCAAATCAAATTCTAAGACCACCATCTTCTTCCTCTCCTCAAGCTCTTCATTTCTATCTTCTTAAAATTCCAAGACCACCATTTCGGTGCCATGGAGTTCCACCATTGAAGGAGCTTGAGCTTGTATTTCTACATATTATTACTCTCCTTTGCTTCTAGGTAAGGAATCTCAAATAAAAACTTCATTTCCTCCATGTTTTTGTTGTGACCGAAAATACCCATTGAAGGTGCTCTTTATATGGCTTTGTTTTAGCTTCATTCCAACCTTTCATGGACTAGGTGGAGTCCTCTCTTCATAGATATTCAAACTCTCTTCAAAGACCAAGGTAAAACAACTACATTAATGTTTTTGAAACAATGTAAATTAGGGTTTACAATGAGATGAAGCTTAAAGCTTGAATACTCATTATGATGTTTGTATATATTGTTTAGAACTTGACAAGGAATCAAATACCTTACCGGTTTTATAAGGAAACAAGAAAGAAGTTGTTTGGAAAAAGAGGTAAATATACTAACCTAATGTTGTTTAATGCCTTAGGAGAAATGAGCTTATAATGCTTGTTTAAAACTACCTAAAAGAGCAAATGGTGAATGACTTAGTAAAGTGTTCTCAGGATACTAGTAAAAGGCTTATGTGTGTGAGTGCATTTGCAGGTCAAGGCAAATATATTGTGGAAATTCAGTGTTTATGATTTATGCATCTTAAGGGCCTAAGAGCCATGTCATTTAAGGGCCTAGTGCCATGCAATTTAAATTATGCATATATTGTGATGTAGTGCTATATGAGTGAAGTTTTGTGTATGAGAGTGTTCTTGGTGTTCTTTGTGCTCTTGGGTGTTTAATGGTGAAAACAATGTGCTTTGGTGTAACAAATGCTAGGAGAACCTATGTCGAATTTAGGAAATGCATAAGGAGTTCAAGATGTTTAAAGGAATTTTGATGAACTAGGAAGTGTTCTAAAGTGTAATAAGGACTTAGGCATTATCTTGAGTTTAGTATGTACCAAAGTCATTGGACTTAGGTAAGGGCTTAGGCAAACTTTGGTAAATAAGGAGAAAGTGTAAGCTTAGAAAAAGGGATTTCAAGGATGACATAAGGAGTTTTAGTTTGTAAGAAATGATGTTTAAGTAATGATGTGTGTGGGAAGAAATATCTTGGTATAATGATTAGAATAGGCAAGGAATACCACTTAGGAATCTAAGGAGAAGATACTATAAGTGTTGGAGGCTTTGGAGAAATTTGGTTAAGTGTTTAAAGGCATAGAAATTGAGTAATATGCCTTGTCCGAACTTCCGTCCGGATATGGAAGTTCGGACAGGCTCTGTTGGGTAAAAGAATTCTCACTCGCGAACAGTGTCCGAACTTGGGAAGTCCGGACACTAGTTCGGACGTACCCATTCTTCCTTAGGATTATCCTCGAACTGTGTCCGAACTTGGGAAGTCCGGACACATGTTCGGACGCATGGATTTCTATCTAGAATTGTTCTCGACTCACGTCCGAACTTCCAAAGTCCGGACATAAGTTCGGACGTGTGTCTGTTTCTGTCTAAAGTCACGGCTTGCGTCCGAACTTGGAGGTTCGGACACAAGTTCGGACAGGCCACTTATGGACCAAAATGGTTGTTTTAAGTGGGGGAATGATGTCAAAAATGGTAATTAACTAGTAAAGATGGTGTGAGATTAATTAAGACATGTTAGGAGTGTTATAATGGTAATTAAAATGGTGAAGAGTTATAACAAGTATGAAAAAAAATAGAAGAGATAGTGAAGTAACAAGTTAACAATGGATTAGTGCGTTAATTAACCGACGTTACTAATGTGTTTAGGTTCTTCCTAGGGGAAACGAATCGAGGCAAGGACCAAGGTATGGTTTTCTTGCAGTCTGTTGCCTACCGGTTTACACCGGCTTGTGTGTGTATGTTTTCTGTGTGTTTATGACGTTATAAGATCTAAACATGTAATGAGTTTACAGTTGTTCATATTCTTGTGATGTTATGATATGACTCATTTCCCTTGTATGTGTCTAACATGACTTACCACCTATTGTGTATTGGTTGTTAAGTTCCACCATGAACTTCTAACAAGTGTTAACTGGGAAGTGAGGAATCCGGTTGTCCGGTCATGCATGTAAGTTAAGAGTAGATATCTGAATCAGATTCGACTCTTATGTTGTTAAGATTGTTCTCCTTAATTTGGCGTTCGATCTCCCGCTAGCTTCCTCCAAAGCTTACCTATTCTGACTTATGACGGTTTAGTGGGAACATGTTTGGGTGTGTGTTCGGGTCACTATATCCGAACCATCTGTGACTTAAGTTACTCGTTCGAAAACAGAACGGTAATGAGTGTGTGTAACGAGCTTAACATGAGGGTGAATCATTCTCTAGGCTCTTATGTTATTTGACCTTCGTGGTTGTTATTGTGGAACGAAGATCCACTGTGTATGTGATGTTGTGCTGTGCACTATTGATGCTATGCCACATGTTATGTTATGTTATGTTATGTATAAAAATGAATGCCATGTTATCATGACAATTAGTTACGCGTATCCCGGTAGCCGATGGGCTGCACGTTAACCATACCAGCCAAGGGTTGCTGCCCCTCGGGGGATCCATATTTCTTATAATGCAGGATGAGGATCGAAGAAGCGGAGTGGCTTTAGATCCTAGGATGCAGGTTTACCTTTGATTACTTTTGGATGTTGGCCCGGGATGCGCCTGTGCTCCCGTGGCGGTATATATTGGTTATGAACAGGTTACAGTGATGTTTAACAGTGAAGGATGTATGTAAACACTCGGTATTTTGTTAATGTATATATATGGTTATTAGTTCTATGCTCGGGAGTCTGATCATCAGACCGGTACACTTGTATTTATTCAGCCTTGTTAACCACGTGGGTGGTTGACGGCGTTGTAGCACCATTCGTTGAGTTACTGTTTAGTTGTTTAAATTCCGCTGCGATTTCAAGTAGTGTTATGTGCGTAGTAGGGGTGTTACAGTTGGTTTGGTTTTAAAATCCAAGGTTTTAAAATAAGGTTTGCGGTTTTGAAAGAAAATTTGGTTTTAAAATCATGGTACGGTGTTAAAAGAAGTTCTTCATGGCATAGCCATGTTCGAAATCTTGACCAAGTCCAGCTTCCAGCTGATTGGTGTGTTCTCTATGTTGTGGTCAGGCCATCAGGCCTTTCCATAGTTTCATTCCTTCAGTTTTAGGATGTTTATTCCCGTAGTCGCTTCATCGCTGTCACGGTACATTACTATGTACCTGTGGTATGTTAAAAGTCCTCCTGAACGCTCCCGTTATTACTGCACTTGCCGTGGCAAGTGCGTGGTACTGGTGGTTTTTGGGTAAACCGATATCGGTCACGGTATGGTTTTCACCGGTACTTGATAGTCTTGTTGACTCTTCCTTTGATTTTAACGATCATTTACTTAGGTTAATCAGTCTCCTGAGTGACTTCCCAGTAAATTTGACATGGCTGTCGTTGATCAGGGTACCTCTCCAATCCTTGGAGGTTCCCCTTTTTATTTGGTTGTGTCTTTCCTTGTTGCTTGTTCCCACACGTTTGTTGTGGTTACTGAGCCTGAGTTGGTTTAGGCACTACGGTTGTAGTCCTGTCGGGTTATACCACGTGAATGTTCTTGTAGCTGACCGAGCTATGTTGACCAGGTATTGTAACCTTATGGCTTCGTAGTTATGGAGTTAACTACTACCGACTATAGCCTTAGTCAGCTAGCATACCGTTGTTGGTGCTATTAGTTCTTACTGTCCCGTAGACTTGTGTCTCAGGTTCCATTACTGCTCCTTTCCATTTCGTTGCACGGTTAGTGCTTCTTTCCTGCTACTGGTTGTTTAGCTAGGTTCTGCGACTGCTAAGCATGTCACCCCATGCTGTTGTAAGTTGTAGCCTCCTTGTGGTTGGAGTGCTTATTCCCCCGCTATTAAGTGCGGGTATTGTTGTTCAACCGGGATCCATCTCCGGGTCTTCCATTTCTTGGTACCTACTATATGTCCGGTTCTTTCCTCTTGTAGGAATATCTCATTATTGCCAGATCGGGTTTTCCCGAGTGTGAGAGGGCTTCTCCTCTCTCTGGCGTCCTTTCCTAAATTATACAAGGGGTTTGTGGAGGGCGGGTCTGGTGTTGTAGGTATCCGGTACTCACCGATAGTTCCTAACTAGCATCTCTCTAATGCTAACACTCAGCCCTTAGCCCTAAGCTTCTAATTCCTAACTCGGTATTTCCTAGACTCGGTATTTCCAGTCATCAGAGCGACACTTCGCTCTGATACCACTTTTTGTAACACCCCTACTATTAATACAATCATTACCGTCCAATCTCCTCGTGCTTTCAGAGTCATGCAGCGGATACATACTTACATACAATGGGTGATACAATGCCGTTAGTCACCCACATGACTGACAAGGCTACTACTTCTATATACAGCATCGGTCTGATGGACTGGAATCCCGAGTACTACGCATCTACAATACTTATTCCATTTATCAGGCAAATATTACTACAATGCTCCATTCAATACTTGACCCTTCATAATCCATATAATACAATATGCATAACAGAGTTTACTAGGTTCCCAATACAAATACAATGCTTCTTCTAAGTTCATATGTACTCATTAAGAGTCTACCCACTACCCCTTCCTCACAACTACTTGCTTCCTGAATACAAGGGTGTGCCACCGGTCTCTTACCTTGACCAAAACCGCTTCGGGTACCTGCACACTAAAAACGTTCCCCCGAGGGGGTCAGCTTTCGTTGAGCATGATAACCGCATACCCCGCGTACTAGTGAGGGTACACCGACCACTTGGTCGTATACATGCAGTTCATTTATTCACACATCATGCATACATACTTTCATACGCAATACTACAATACTTACGCAAGGCATACATACATACACTTCATTACATACAAGGAATACAAAATAAACCATCCAATATATACTTACCTTCTTCCGAATTACGCATACTCATTACATACACGACATACAATACTTGTTAGCTTCATTGGTCCACCCGGGTTAATCGGGTGGAGATTACTCTTTTACTCGTTACTCCATACATATGCATACATACTCATACTCATACTCATACATACTTACTTACTCTTGCTCTTACTCATGTTAAGTCGTTGGGACCTCCGGCCCGGGGACTATCCGTCCCACCACCGGGATTTACTTGGTTCACCAATCCAGGATGCTACCCATTTAAGGGATTTGGGCCGTGGACAAGTTTAAGAACCAGGAATTGGATCCAACCTCTTGTGTCTCCTCATCCTCACGGTGGCCGAAGCTATATCGGACTTCTACTCATTCCAATTTATTTCTTACTTATGTTAGGAGTTAGGTAGTTAGAAATTAGTAGAAGTCATTCATTCAAGCCACAATAATACAATACAAGGCTCTTATACACATCCATACAAAATACATTACCATATACAAGTGCACTACGAAATACAATACATCATCATCATCATATATTTCATGAATTATACAAAACTATTGTTCAAGACAAATATCAAGAACAATGTAAACAAGCACAAGTAAGTGCAATATAGTCCGATTCGTGCATTTATCTTATTAGGCGATCAAATAAGCACACAAATCGGGGTAACCAGATTAGGATACAAGGCATGAAGAAATCATACCTTTTCACCGGAATTTACTATACCGGGTGCTACCTTGTTCCTTTGGTTCCCTCTTGTTCCTTGATTCTTATCCACGAACCAATGACTACATGTCAAATGGTTTAATTAATACTAAGCATCACAATACATACATAATCACTGCTCCTGAACTTACCCCGTTATCCCGTTGTTTCGGTTTAACTTAATGCTCATACACTTATAACTTTCTTACCTACTTCTCCAACTTGTTTGCACCTTTGATGGTCCTTATGTATCATTAATCAAGTACTAATTCTCTTATACTATCATTACCTTTCACTCCCTTACTTTGTAAACCATTTAAACAACTTATTTTTACAATTCTGTGTTGGTCCGGGACCTTGTCCAGGTCTTAAGTCCCAGACCAACATGTGGTCACTACTCTCGGCCTGGTTTCATTTATGGTCCGGGACCTTATACATAAGGTAAGTCCCGGACCCAAAGCCTTGCACACTCTCGAATGAAATTTTAATTTGGTCCGGGTCCTTGCACATAAGTCAAGTCCCGGACCCATACTTACAGAAACTCTCGGCCTGTTTTAATATGCTGGTCCGGGACTTTGTCCTAGACTTAAGTCCCGGACCCTGCTAAAATTTCTACAGATTTTAAGTTTTCAAAATCTGTTACAATCCAAACTTTGCCTACTTAATTTCCCATTGTTCCTACACTTAATCCCACATGTTTAAGCACCTAATTAAGCTCCTAAACATGCTCAAATCCATTACCAACTCATTACTCCTTTTCATACTAATTCACACACCAATTCTCCACATTTTCATTCCAGCACTTACATTATTTCTCCAAGTGGTTTTTGCTACAGATTTTGGGTTCTTATTTCCTCTATACCTATTTCCCTCTCCTAATGCCAATTTACCATCCCAATCCATTTCCAAGCAATTACAATATCTATACCCAAGTCCAACACTCTCTTTACCAATTCTTACACACTAATTTTTCCTAACTTCTCCAATGCATCTTTATACACTTTGCTACAGATTTTACTCTTCCTATTTCTCATACTACAACTACCTCTTCATCACCACTAAACATACCTACTAGCTCCAATACACACCTTGGTTCTCCCATTCACCAAGTCATCCATAAGTGCACATTTCCTACCAAAAATTTGCCATAGTTCACCTACAATTCTCACTTATCCACACATACATTATCACCAAAATATTCCTATTCTAGCACAACCCATACAAGGGTCCTACCAGCAATACAAAGCTATATAACCATCACAATACATCAATACTCCATCCAACATCAATACCAATACTCATACACAATATACTTGGCTCTAAGGCCTACAATTTACTTACTAGTTCCCAAATACTCAAAACTTCATAAACTCCAATACTAATACAATAGTTTAGGTTCTTTTATTTGTTTACCCATTCCCATTACTCTAATGCAAATTGAGCATCAAGAAGGAGCTCTTACCTTAAGCTTATACTTCATTCTTCTTTCTCATTTTTCCTCCTTCTTCCTTTCTTGCCTCAAAATCGTTTATGTGGGGAATGGAGTTGCCAAAATCCATTCCCATCACCCAATGAACACAACACAATTACAATTAATACACCAACCCTTAAATTAATGCTAGTTCAATGAGATGTTTAAAGCAAGATTTCTAGGGTTTACCTTTGGGGTGTTTTAGAAGGGGTTTTAGCCCTTGGTTCAAGAAGGTGAATCCACCACCATTGCAAGGTTGACATTATGCTCAAAAGAGAGAGAAAAATAGAGCATTACAAATGGGCAAAAATCGGTTATGGAGGAAAATGGAGGGAACATGAGTTTTTCATGTAGATTTTTACCTTAATGGAGAGAGGAGACTCCAAGCTGCACATTGATGCTATTTTCTTCCCCAATGGGGTATACCCACGAAAATGAACTCTCTCATTTTTGGATTTTGAAAAGAGAGAAGTGTAGAGGAGGATGAGGGGAGTTCAAATATGTAGTTATTTTTACCTTTGGAGTTCAAATGAAGGTGGAGCATGGATGGAAAGGTGAGAAGCCATTGAAGCTTCTCTTGGAGCTCCAAAAATCACCCACACCAGAGGAGGGAGAAATCGGTGGGGATGAGGAAAGAGAGAGGTGAGAGAGTAGGGAATGAGTGAGTGAGGAGAGAGAGAAGGGGTAAAGTAGTTTTTACTTTATTACTTTTTACTCTTTGGTCTCTTATTTAATTAGCTAGTGTGTGTGTGTGTGAGGGCTTTTGACTGATTAAAAATCGGCCCACACAGTATTACTAGCTGGAGCGTTTTTCGTCTTTTACAGAAAACGCTCGTTATTTTACCCGGTTTCGGTACTATTCACTAACCGGGCCCGTTTTCCGGAATTTCCTTGTTTAATTATTTTATTGGCTATTAATCTTCCATAAATGCTTAGTAACTATTATTTAATGATTTATAATTTTTACGGGTTCGTTTGACCACTTAAAGTCACGTTTCCGGGTTTTCTCGAAGAACGTGCGCTAAAGCTCTATTAGCGTTTTAATACATTATTTGGTTCCGTTTCCTTCGGGAGTTGTTCTCATATATTATTTTGGTCTTATTAAACATTTAGAATCCATATAATACGCTAACCGAGGTCTCATTCCTCCTATGGTTATTTAACGCTTATTTAGCGGTTTTCGCCTTTTAAGCGTTTCTTTATTTCTTTTGGATTTATTTTTCCTTACTAGTATTAATTAGGTACCATTAGGCCCTTAAATACGTATTAGATTAATTTTAATCCCTATATTTAAGTTCGGGGTACTTCAGATGTTTGCAGGTGAACTATTATGTGTTTGTTCAATGTTTACAGTTATTACTGTTATTATTATAAACCGGCATTTTATGTAAAGAATCTAATATCAAGATGACTAAAACGACTTAAAGAATCTTGATGATTTAAGACTACATTTAGCATACCAGCATTTCGATTGCTGAGCCCTTCGTTGGGCCAAACATTCCAGGTTATTGAAGACGTCTCAAGCCGGAGTGCGGGACAAGGGGGTAGCTGTTGTGTTTTCAACAAACGACGTTGTTTTAAATTATGTAATGTATTAAGGAGATTGTTGTATTTCATTAGTTGCTCATTCAGTTGGATTAGGTTGTAATAATTGGAGTGCTCAGTATCTGTTCATCACAGCGTGAGGAGTTGTATTGTTGGAAGAGTAAGGATGCCTTGTTACTCACAAGGGTGAGTAACGGCGTGTAACACCAAGGTAGATGGTTTTATTTTCCGCTGCGAATTGTTATTTATTATGCTACGACATGCGACGATATTACAGGTTTAGGATTAGGGGTGTTACAAATCCCCAATCATTAGAAGCATTAAACAAATTTTTTTCTTTCTCTCTGGTCTGGACCGCCCCTCTGGGGAGGTCCCAGGGGCGGTCCACAACAGAAGCCACACTTGTACTGCAGAATTCGACTGGACCTCCCCACAGGGGTGGTCCCTAGGGGCGGTCCAGAACAGACCCCATTTTTCAAATTGCTTTTCTCCTCATTTTGAACTCCAAATTCACCCCAATCTTTTCCTAAGTATTACACATGTTTTCCCACATGTTTTAACATCTTTTTGGCACACCAAAACCCCCTCTAATCATCCCAAAAACTCCTTAAACATTTACTCAAACTTTTACTAAATCCTTAACACTTAGAACATTTTACCTTACACTTGTAACTTGTAATCTTGTTTAAAACTTCCACCAACCAAAGTGTTCTTCCACAACAAGATAACCACTCCTAAAGCATCATTTTACATCACACTCATCCCCTTTACACACACTCCTTATGTCATTCCCACAAGTTCATAATTAAACCTTCACAAGGCATTATACTTCCATTGTTCACCAAAATTTGCACAAGATCAAACCACATTTCCACCATGACCTTGGTGTATCTAGAAATCATCCATTAGTTCTCTAAACCTCCAAGACAATGCCCAAGACATCTTAACACTTAAGAACACCTTAACTCACTTTATTTCACCAGTTTAAACCTGAAATACCCCGTAATTAAAAACAGTGATTAATTAAGCTAATTATAATATTTAAGGCTTAATTACACTTAAATAAATATGAGGGAACAAATCCCAAAGAAAACGGACCTTTAAAATGGGTCAAAAGCATAAACGAACCTTAAAGCACGTTTTTCGAGGAAACCGGGAAAACGCGACTTTAAGCGGGTCAAATAGACTCGTAACAATTTTGGTCAACTAAATAGTCACTAATAAATATTAGTGAAGTATTAGAACCAATAAAATTAATTAAACGAGAAAATTCCGGAAAACGGGTTCCGGTTTGTAAAACTGGCAAAACCGAGAAGTTGTGGGGTGAGAATGCAAATAAACAAACTTAGTGTGTCCACTTTGCAAATAAAAATGAAAATCTGAGTGTGTGTGGGTGTGTGGGATCGGCAGCCTCTCCCTCTCTCACTCCCTCAATTCCGCTCGTATGCATATAAAGACAAAACAATAAAAGAGGGGAAAAGAAAACAAGTACAAAAGTAAAAATAGAAACTGTCTCTCCTCACAACTCACCCTCTCTCTCATGTTTTCCCCTCCCTCTCTGATTCATCTTCTTCCTCCAACAGCCCCCATGGCGATTTGCAAACACCACTCACAAGCCTCTCTCCCTCTCTCTCCATTTTTGAAGCCTCAATCCTTGACCAAATTCAACAAAATTAGTACCATTGGAATCCCCTTGCAAAGGAGAATACTTTCCTCCTTTCAAAAATCCAAAAACTCCATTTTCGTTTTTATGGGTATCCTCCATCTGAAGATTCAAGACCACCATTAGAAGCACCTTCACCTCCTTGCCATCTTGAGGTAAAAAGAAGTTCGAAAATCCATCATTTCTTGCTCTCATTAGCATTATAAGGATTTTCAGTTTTGAAATCTTGGTTCTTCTTGCTCCAGCCGATTTTGGCTCTCTCTTTGGGCTAGGAATCTTGTTCTCTTGCTAGTCAAGAACTTCATTCATCCATTGGAAGGTAATACTCATTTCTAAACCCTAAAACATCTAGATTGTAGGGTTAGTATAAAATGAATGCTAAATGGTTAGTGTGGATTTGTATGGTGGTTGTAGCATTGTGTATTGTGTGAGGAAGAACAAAGAAGAAGGAAAGAAGGAAGGAGAAGGCAAGAAAGAAAGGAAAAACTAGTAAGACAAGGTAATTACCTTTATCTCGAGCTAGTTTTGTATGTAGCATTGTAACAGTTTTCAGAGTAGTAGAAAATAAGTAATGTATTGGGTAATGAGTAGTAAGTATGTTGTTGTATAATGAGGAATGATATGTAACACATTTGAAGTTTTAAAAGATGTTTAAAAGCTTGGGAAAACCATGGGTAGTATGTGTATGTGTGCAGGAATTTTATTGTTGTTGTAGTAGTGTTGAAATGTGAGCATAATGGCTTGAGTAAATAGGTTGTGAGAATGAGAATACGTGAGCTGAAATAATGTGTGGAGAATGTTAAAAATATAGGGGAGACTATGTCAAATTGTATATAGGAATTTGAGGACTTAAGTGTTTAAGAGGAGGAAATAACCTAGGTAGTAACTAGGTGTATTTGGGAGTGTAATGGGAGTGTTTAGTATCTTAAAACAGATTTGAAAAGGGTTTAGGCAATGTGAAGAAATAGGATGTAAAGTAATGTATTTTGAATGCTAGGAGTAGTATTTGTTGAGGAAGTAATGGAGGATAGAAGTTTGAGTGAAAATCTGTAGCATAAAAAGGGAGTTTAAAAATCTGTAGCATTAGAAGAGTAAAAACTAGTATAAGTGTTGAGAAGAAGTGAGGAAAAATGTGTAAGTGAATGTAGGAATTGAGTAGTAAGTTTGGTGGATGAACCAAGGTGATTTAGAGGGCTTAATTAGTGCTAAATCACGTGGGGAAATATTGGTAAAAATTGGGGAAACAATGGGTAAAGAAACCAACTGAAAACAGATTTTAAAACTGAAGTACTGGGCCGGACCGGACTTGCGACCGGACTTGCAAGTTCGGTCGAGCCCAGAATCACAAAGACGGAAACCTTCTGGAATGGACCGGACTTGCGACCGGACTTGCAAGTTCGGTCGAGCCAGAAAATTTTCCCGTCTGAAACCTTCTGGAATGGACCGGACTTGCGACCGGACTTGCAAGTTCGGTCGGACCAGAAAATTTTCCCATCTGAAACCTTCTGGAATGGACCGGACTTGCAAGTTCGGTCAGCCAGAAATTTTCCCGTAATGAGCTACTGGAATGGACCGGACTTGCGACCGGACTTGCAAGTCGGTCGAGTAAAAAAAAAAATATTTTTATTATATGATTACATAATCATATGTATGTATATATATGCCTATACACATATAGGCATGTATGTAGTATACCCATTAATGAAGGTAATAAGGTAAGAAAGTAAGTGATAAGTAAGGAAACAAGTTTAAGTAGTAAAGAAAAGAATGGTTTATAACCAAGTAAGAAAGTAATAAAGTAGTAAGTATACATTGAAAGTATCAATGAAGGAGTAAGTTAGATCATAATAGATCATTGATCATACTACTTCATGTATGTATAGGAATCAAATAGTTGACTCAAAGGAACCGGTAGTAGTACGAATACGACGGTGAACGGTATGATTTCTTCATGCCCTGTATCCTAACTTGGTTACCCCGATTTGTGTGCTATGTGATCACCAATAAGATAAATGCACGAATCGGACTTTATTGCACTTAATGTGTTTGAACTATTTGTTCTTGTTGTATCTTCTTGAACAATTAGTTTGTATAATTCATGAAATGAATGAATGAGGATGAAGTGTATGTGTAGTATGTAGTACTTGTGTATGTATGGTATGGAAAGGTAGTATGACTTCTACTAATTCCTAACATTCTAACTCCTAACTTGAGTAATGAGTAAAATGGAATGAGTAGAAGTCCGATATAGTTTCGGCCACGCGTGAGGATAAGGAAACACAAGAGGTTGGATCCGAATCCTGGCTGTAATCTTTTCCATGGACCAATTCCCTTGAATGGGTAGCATCCTGGATTAGTGGGCCACCCTAAAGCCCGGTGGTGGGATGTAGTAATCCCTGCCCGGAGGTCATACCGACTTGACTGAGTAAAGTAAGTAAGAAGTAAGTATTGTATGTGTATCGGTCTTGACTATTGTAAGTCATTGACCTTGAGTAAAAGAGTATTGAACACCCGATTAACCCGGGTGTGTAATGAAGCTAACAAGACCGTATGAATTGGAGTGTATCTCCGTATGCGGTGAGTATTCGGTAAGTAAGAATGTGACTTGTATGTCTTCCTTGCATGTATGAATGTATGTATGCCTTGTGAAATAATGTATGAATTGTTGTATTGTATGAGCATGTATGTATGTATGAATGAAACGAACCGCATGTTCGACCAATTAGTTGGCGTACCCTCGCTAGTACGCGGGGTATGCGGTTATCATATTCAGCGTAAGCTGACCCCCTAGGGGGAATGTTTTATTCTACAGGTACCCGCGAGGCGTGATGGTAGAGTAAGGACGGGTGAATCTTTTGGTATAGTTAGTAGGTTGAATGGTGTACCGAGTTGTACACGGCTAAGGCCTTTTTGATGCCTTACCATGTGGTAACACCTTTTTGTGATAGTGAATTCATGATTGGATAGTAAGGAGAGAATGTATAACTCTTAATTTTTGGGGGTAGCCTTGGAATGTAATTCATAATTTCGGTATACTCGGTAATCAAATGTAAGTAAGTATCTGGTATTATAAAGTAAGTAGTAAGTTTATTCATTTATTCATAATCGTCAGACCGATACGGTTAGTAGTAGTAGCCTTGTTAGCCTTGGATGGTTAACGGCGTTGATCACCCGCCGGGAGTAAGTAAGTATTCCGCTGCGAGTAAGGTAATTATGGGAATGATTAGAGGATAATGGAGGATTAGCGGTTGGGTGTTACCAAAAAAGTGGTTATCAGAGTGAAGTCTCGCTCTGATGATTAGAATACTAAGTGTGATTACTGAGTTAGGATTTCAACAAGTTTTTAAAAAAACGGGTATTTAGAAACCTAACATAGGAATTACCGTGTGTTAACAACGGATACCCTTGACGTCTGCAAGACGATACATTGTTGTGAATCAGACCATGTGGTCATAGTTTCATCATCATCACCATGTATCTATGAATCCACACTTGTTCAGATGTCAGGGACGATGTCGAGGCCGACCTAGAGGGAGACATCTGGATGGACCGGGCGGACGATAATAGCTGAAATCGTCGCCGCCACGGTAGCACAGATGCTACCGTAATAATCACCGCTGTACAAGCGATACAGCAGAACCAACAGCAGCAACAGCAACAGCAGCAACCCGACCCACCTCATCCCCGTGAGACCAATTGGGTAAAGGCAGTCGCCGACCTTCGACCTCCATGCTTTAGAGGCGAGAGCGACCCCGCCAAGCTCGAGGCCTATCTCTCCGAGATGGAGACGGCATTCGAGACACTTGAGACTCCCGCTGGAGTCCGAGTGAGGATAGCTGCGTACTACCTCAAAGACGCGGCTATGGATTGGTGGAAGTTCATTAAGGCCGAGCACATAGCCGACCCCGCATTCGGTTGGGAAGCATTCACCTCTCTCCTCCGATCTAAGTACTATCCCGAGCATGTCAAGACCAAGAAACGGCTTGAGCTCGATGCCCTAAAAATGACCGAGAAGATGACGGTTGATGAATATTACTGCACCTTCACCTCTCTCCTCAGACTTTTACCCAACCTTGGGTATACCGGCCAAGTCTTGGTCGACCGCTTCTACGGAGGATTGAGCCATCGACTCCGGTATGGCATGGGCTTCACACGGTTTACCTCCCTTTAGGTAAACAACGTCAAACCCTTAAAAGCCATGAGTAATGTGAATTAGTATTCCCGTATGTAAGTGTAACCTAATGCCCGAGTAATTCAGGAGTGTTACCATGCTGCATCTCGAGTTGAGATCACCTGCCAGCTAAGAGATAAGGAGCAGGCGCTGAAGCGCAAGGTGAGCAGCAAGGGTAACACCTCCGATGACCAAAACCAAACCAAACCATGGAAGAAGTAGAAAGGGAAGTATTCCCATCAGAAGAACACTTCAGGAGACGGCGGTGCCCACACTGAGAAGAGCAAGGCAGCCGAGCCATTGCAGCTTGCCTACACCCCACCAGTGGCAGCAAAGCCACTGAGGTCTCAGCCCTACAGGGGTAAGAACCGAAACCGAATTAGTACACTTGTGAATTAGTATGTATATAGAGTATTGTAAGTATATCGAACCTCGCTAACTTAGAAGCTATAGGTTCTGGATTTGGCCAAGGCAAGAACCAATCTGATGGCCGCAGCTACATATGCCGAAACTGCAACAAGGATCATCCCGGCACCGATTGCCAATGAGGGGAGATCCGCTGCTACACATACCAGAAGCCAGGGCACCGTGCTAATGCATGCCCAGAGAACTCTAAGCCCAAGGGCAACTATCAGGGCTACAAGCAGCGTGAAGGCAAGGAGGTTGCATCTGGCGATGCTCATGCCCAGCATGCCTCACAGGGACAGGGATCCCGAGGTCCGCAGAAGGGGGCACCGCAGAGGCAGCCGGCCCTACACATCATTGACCGTGACGGGACCGGGACCAAGTCCGGCCCAGGTAACTACCGTAACCTTTAATCCTTGAAGAGCATGTCTAAGTATCAAAGTAATTGTATGAATGGGAGCATGAATGCGTAAGTATTTGAAGTATGAAATTGAGCATGAGTAAGTAACATGGAAGTATGTATTGAGCATGAAATGAATTAGTAGGCATAGAACTCACACTAGATATAATTTACCACCTTAGGGAAATTCCCTATCTGTTACCCAATACCTGCAAACTCACCTCATGAAGAGACCGACATCGCCACTCACTACTTCGACAACAATCAATGCCAGGTCATCCGCCCAGGTATGATTTTATTAAAAGGATACCTGACACCTGAAGCACAAGTTTCAATCATCCGACGATGCAACGAGTTAGGAATGGGTCCAGGAGGATTTTATACACCCGCATTCCCCGGTGGAGCTACAATGAAGCTGAAAATGATGTGCTTGGGAAAGGATTGGAACCCTTATACCAAGGCATACCAAATGACGCGAGCAGGAGATGGAGCCACACCTCCAACAATACCCCCGAAATTCCAAATGCTTGTCACACAAGCTGTAAAAATTGCACAACAATGTGAAGATGAACCAGTCCCTGCACTTGAAGCAGACTTATGTATCGTCAAATTCTATGAGAAAGAAGGACGACTTGGCTTACACCAAGATAAGGACGAGACGGCGGAATCTCTTGAACTAGGAGTGCCCGTAGTGTCTTGGTCCATTGGTGATGACGCCGTATTTTTGTATAGCGAGCAGAAGCGTGTGGACCTCGCAGAGAAATTGGTATTGAGATCAGGAGATGTCCTAATCATGGGTGGAGAATCAAGGTTGCTGTATCACGGGATCCAGAAAATCAAGTTGAATACGGCACCACCGGCAATAATCAATGCCACACACATGAAACCAGGACGCCTGAACCTTACCTTTAGAAAGTATTAATCTTGTAGTAGCATGTAATCCAGTAGTAACGTGTATTAGAGACACAGTATGTATGATGGTTGGTTTATTCAATAAAAGCAGTGTTGGTTATTAAATTCCACTTGCGTTCCACCATCTTTACTCATTAACCTTGTGAACAAATAGGTTGTGAACTCGGTACCGAAGGTAACCTGAGTATCCTCACCGAAGCACAAGCCGGCAAGAGCGGCACCATTCTAACGGGAACATTCCCAGTAAACGGCATCGAAGCCTCAGTATTATTCGACTCCGGCGCCTCTCACACCTTTGTATCGCCATCATTCGCTACAAGGTTGGGGCTAGACGCAGATGAGCTACCAAATTTCTTGGTTACTCTTCCGTCGAAGGAGCGAGTAAAATGCACTAAGTATTACCACACCGCCACCATTCGAATCAAAGGCGAAGCGTTTCCCATCTCCTTCATTGAATTCAACGGGTTGGGATTCGACTTAATAATTGGAATGAACTGGTTGGAGCGGCACAAGGGGAGAATCCTATGCGCCGAGCATCGATTGCTGCTCAAGAGTCCATCTGGGGTCACTGTTTCATACCGCCAGAGACCGAGAGAGCCTTCAACTACAGTCATCTCCGCTATGGCAATGTACCGGGAGCTCAGAAAAGGACATGAAGTGTATTTATGCCATGTGCAAGATCTGGAGAGAGATCCAGAATTCAGTGATGATGTAACAGTAGTCTCAGAATTCCCTGATGTATTCCTGAAAGAGCTACCTGGTATGCCACCACAGAGAGCAGTAGAGTTCGAAATCGACCTTGTACGGGGAACTGGTCCCATTGCTAGGGCACCGTACCGTATGGCACCTGCAGAAATGACAGAGTTAAAAGAGCAACTATGTGATCTACTCGACAAAGGGTTTATACGCCCGAGCGTATCACCCTGGGGAGCACCGGTCCTCTTCGTGAAGAAGAAGGATGGTAGTCTCCGCCTCTGCATCGACTACCGCAAATTGAATGCGGTCACTGTAAAGAACAAATATCGATTGCCACGCATTGACGACCTGTTCGATCAACTAAAGGGAGCTTCGGTCTTTTCTAAGATTGATCTCCGATCCGGATACCACCAAATAGCTATCAAAGAGCAAGATATCAAGAAAACAGCATTCCGAACAAGATATGGCCACTACGAATTCACGGTGATGCCATTCGGTTTGTCTAACGCACCAGCCAAATTCATGGACTTAATGAATCGGTTATTCAGTGATCAGTTGGACACTTCAGTAGTAGTATTCATTGACGACATCCTTGTGTATTCGAAGTCACCAGAAGAACATGAAAACCACTTGAGAAGAGTACTTGAGACACTGCGCGAGAACCAGTTGTATGCGAAGTTCTCCAAATGTGAATTTTGGCTAGATCAGGTATCATTCCTTGGTCATGTCATCTCGAGCGCAGGTATTTCAGTAGATCCATCCAAAATTGAAGTTGTACGATCATGGCCTAGACCTAAGACTGTTACCGACATCCGGAGCTTTCTTGGTTTAGCCGGTTATTACCGGAGGTTTGTAAGGGACTTCTCAAAAGTCGCTAAGCCCATGACGTCGCTGATGAAGAAAGATGCACCGTTTGTATGGACAAGCGAGTGCGAGGTATCCTTCTAGAGCCTAAAAGACTCATTGACCTCAGCGCCAATTCTCACACTTCCAGAGGGCACAGAGGGATTTGAGGTGTATTGTGATGCATCGGGTAAGGGCATGGGATGCGTACTCATGCAGCATGGCAAGGTAGTAGCTTACGCCTCCCGCCAGCTGAAAAAGCATGAGGAGAATTACCTGACACATGATCTAGAGTTAGGAGCCATTGTCTTCGTCTTGAAGATATGGCGACACTATCTCTATGGGGTAAGCATCACCATCTACTCCGACCACAAAAGTTTACAGCATGTATTCACACAGAAGGAACTGAATTTAAGATAGAGGAGGTGGATGGAGTTCCTATCAGATTACGACATCAACCTCCAGTATAAAGAAGGGAAGGCAAACGTTGTAGCCGACACCCTGAGTCGTCGAGCACACTCGCTCCATTCGCTACTCGCTTCTTCTAGCTTGGTTGACGAGGTGCGAGACGCTCAGTTGAGCGACCCTTACTTCACAGAGATTAGACAGAAAATCACAGAGGGTGCCTTCGAGATCCGAAAGTACGACTTCAAACTGCATGAAGATGGTCTGATCCGATTGAATGGCAGATTATGCATCCCCCGAAGCAATGCTGAGCTAAGGGATCGCATTCTGCGAGAGTCACATTGTTCGACATTGCATGTCCATCCGGGAGCCTCTAAAATGTACAAAGACATGAAGAGGTACTTCTGGTGGTCAGGAATGAAATCCGACGTGACTGAGTATGTTCTAAGGTGTCTCACATGCCAAAAGGTGAAGTTTGAGCACCGAAGACCAGGAGGAATGGTGCAATCCATGCCCATTCCGGAGTGGAAATTCCACGATATCTCTATGGATTTTGTTGTTGGACTCCCACCTGCTAGGGGAGGACTCAACATGATCAGGGTAGTAGTCGATCGTCTCACCAAGGTTGCCCGCTTCATACCGATGAGGGACACTTGGAAGGTGGCGAAGCTCGCGGAGCTATTCGACAAGGAGATCATCCGACACCACGGAGTCCTGAAAACCATTGTATCTGATCGCGACACCTGATTTCTTTCGAGATACTGGAGAGCAACACGGGAAGCGCTTGGTACTGAGTTGAAGCTTAGCACCGCCTTCCATCCACAGACCGACGGTCAGACAGAAAGGACCATCCAGACACTAGAGGATATGCTTAGGGCATGTGCCTTAGACTTTCAGGGGAGCTGGATTGAGAAGCTTCATCTTATCGAGTTTTCGTATAACAATAGCTATCATGCTTCGATTAAGATGTCGCCTTTCCAAGCTTTGTATGGTTGACCTTGCCGTACCTCGTTGTGTTGGGATGAGTCAAGCAAAGCGGTCATCATAGCACCGCAGTATTTAGAACAAGTACAAGTTGAGGTACAACAAATCCGAGCAAATATGAAAGCAGCCCAAGATAGACAGAAATCCTATGCGGATGTGTGACGACGCGACCTTGAGTTCGCCGTGGGCGACCAAGTGTTCTTGGGTGTCTCACCTATGAAGGGCGTCTTTCGATTTGGCCAGAAGGGCAAGCTGAGCCCAAAATTTGTAGGCCCGTATACCATTACCGAGAGGATTGGAGTCGTAGCTTATAGGCTAGCATTGCCTGAAGAATTGGGGCATGTTCATGATGTCTTTCATGTATCACAAATCAAGAAATACATAGCCGATCCCTCTCATGTATTAGAACCCGAGCATCTATCCCTAGAGCCGACGATGAGATACGTCGAGACTCCACTACGAATCCTTGATACAAAGACAAGAGACACTCGCCATAAATCTGTACGAATGGTGAAGGTCTTGTGGTCTAACCACGATGTCGAGGAAGCGACCTGGGAATTAGAGGACGCCATGAAGGCGAAAGTACCCGAATCTATTTGTAGACTAGATGTCTAGCATCCGTATAGTACGGAGGGTACGGGGCGTACCCCTCTTAAGGGGGGTAGAGCCTTTTTGCTTTCGCATTGCTTCGGGTTAGCATTGCGTAGTATGTACGTATTGTAATTGTACTTTATTGGCACAAAATAGTGCTAGTAGTATTCAATATGTAGTACAATGGGTACGGTATGTGTATAGTATGTGTGTAATGAGTAATGCATTTGTGTTGTACGGTTTATGACACGAATGACATTGTGAATGTATTGTGGAATGTGCAAATTGGATGAGTATTGTGTATGAATTGAGTATTGTGTATGGTATTGGAATCGAGTATGGTGCATAGTATCTGAATTGTGTATGCTGGCAGTGAATTGTGAACCCCTTGTAAGGTGGTAGTAGTATGCATTATGGCAATTGGTTTGCCAAATGAGTAGAAATAGTAAACCTTAAACCTTGAGCAACTTTGAGGGCAAAGTTCCTTAAGGGGGGTAGATTGAAATACCCCGTAATTAAAAATAGTGATTAATTAAGCTAATTATAATTTTTAAGGCTTAATTACACTTAAATAAATATGAGAGAACAAATCCCGAAGAAAACGGACCTTTAAAATGGGTTAAAAGCATAAACGAACCTTAAAGCGCGTTTTTCGAGGAAACCGGGAAAACGTGACTTTAAGTGGGTCAAATAGACTCGTAACAATTTTGGTCAACTAAATAGTCTCTGATAAATATTAGTGAAGCCTTGGAACCAATAAAATTAATTAAATGAGAAAATTCCGGAAAATGGGTTCCGGTTAGTAAAACTGGCAAAACCGAGAAGTTGTGGGGTGAGAATGCAAATAAACAAACTTAGTGTGTCCACTTTGCAAATAAAAATGCAAATCTGAGTGTGTGTGGGTGTGTGGGATCGGCAGCCTCTCCCTCTCTCACTCCCTTAATTCCTCTCTTATGCATATAAAGACAAAACAATAAAAGAGGGGAAAAGAAAACAAGTACAAAAGTAAAAATAGAAACTCTCTCTCCTCACAACTCACTCTCTCTCTCACGTTTTCCCCTCCCTCTCTGATTCATCTTCTTCCTCCAACAGCCCCCATGGCGATTTGCAAACACCACTCACAAGCCTCTCTCTCTCTCTCTCTCTCCATTTTTGAAGGCTCAATCCTTGACCAAATTCAACAAAATTAGTACCATTAGAATCCCCTTGCAAAGGAGAACACTTTCCTCCTTTCAAAAATCCAAAAACTCCATTTTTGTTTTTATGGGTATCCTCCATTTGAAGATTCAAGACCACCATTAGAAGCACCTTCAACTCCTTGTCATCTTGAGGTAAAAAGAAGTTCAAAAATCCATCATTTCTAGCTCTCATTAGCATTATAAGGATTTTCAGTTTTGAACTCTTGGTTCTTCTTGCTCCAGCCGATTTTGGCTCTCTCTTTGGGCTAGGATTCTTGTTCTCTTGCTAGTCAAGAACTTCATTCATCCATTGGAAGGTAATACTCATTTCTAAACCCTAAAACATCTAGATTGTAGGGTTAGTATAAAATGAATGCTAAATGGTTAGTGTGGATTTGTATGGTGGTTGTAGCATTGTGTATTGTGTGAGGAAGAACAAAGAAGAAGGAAAGAAGGAAGGAGAAGGCAAGAAAGAAAGGAAAAACTAGTAAGACAAGGTAATTACCTTTATCTCGGGCTAGTTTTGTATGTAGCATTGTAACCGTTTTTGGAGTAGTAGAAAATGAGTAATGTATTGGGTAAATGTTGTTGTATAATGAGGAATGATATGTAATAGTTTTGAAGTTTTAAAAGATGTTTAAAAGCTTGGGAAAACCATGGGTAGTATGTGTATGTGTGCAGGAATTTTATTGTTGTTGTAGTAGTGTTGAAATGTGAGCATAATGGCTTGAGTAAACAGGTTGTGAGAATGAGAATACATGAGCTGAAATAATGTGTGGAAAATGTTAAAAATATAGGGGAGACTATGTCAAATTTTATCTAGGAATTTGAGGACTTAAGTGTTTAAGAGGAGGAAATAACCTAGGTAACTAGGTGTATTTGGGAGTGTAATGGGAGTGTTTAGTATCTTAAAACAGATTTGAAAAGGGTTTAGGCAATGTGAAGAAATATGATGTAAAGTAATGTATTTTGAATGCTAGGAGTAGCATTTGTTGAGGAAGTAATGGAGGATAGAAGTTTGAGTGAAAATCTGTAGCATAAAAAGGGAGTTTGAAAATCTGTAGCATTAGAAGAGTAAAAACTAGTATAAGTGTTGAGAAGAAGTGAGGAAAAATGTGTAAGTGAATGTAGGAATTGAGTAGTAAGTTTGGTGGATGAACCAAGGTGATTTAGAGGGCTTAATTAGTGCTAAATCATGTGGGGAAATATTGGTAAAGATTGGGGAAACAATGGGTAAAGAAACCAACTGAAAACAGATTTTAAAACTGATGTACTGGGCCGGACCGGACTTGCGACCGGACTTGCAAGTTCGGTCGAGCCCAGAATCACAAAGACGAAAACCTTCTGGAATGGACTGGACTTGTGACCGGACTAGCAAGTTCGGTCGAGCCAGAAAATTTTCCCATCTGAAACCTTCTGGAATAGACCGGACTTGCGACCGGACCTGCAAGTTCGGTCGGACCAGAAAAGTTTCCCGTCTGAAACCTTCTGGAATGGACCGGACTTGCGACCGGACTTGCAAGTTCAGTCGAGCCAGAAAATTTCCCGTAATGAAAGCTACTGGAATGGACCGGACTTGCGACCGGACTTGCAAGGTCGGTCGAGTAAAAAAAATATATATATATTTTTATTATATGATTACACTAATCATATGTATGTATATATATGCCTATACACATATAGGCATGTGTATGTAGTAATACGCCTTTAATGAAGGTAATAAGGGTAAGAAAGTAAGTGAATAAGTAAGGAAACAAGTTTAAGAAGCAGTAAAGAAAAGAATGGTTTTATAACCAAGTAAGAAAGTAATAAAGTAGTAAGTATACATTGAAAGTATCAATGAAGGAGTAAGTTAGATCGATAATAGATCATTGATCTTACTACTTCATGTATGTATAGGAATCAAATAGTTGAGCTCCAAAGGAACCGGTAGTACGAATACGACGGTGAACGGTATGATTTCTTCATGCCCTGTATCCTAACTTGGTTACCCCGATTTGTGTGCTGGTGTGATCACCAATAAGATAAATGCACGAATCGGACTTTTATTGCACTTAAATGTGTTTGAACTATTTTGTTCTTGTTGTATCTTCTTGAACAATTAGTTTGTATAATTCATGAAATGAATGAATGAGGATGAAGTGTATGTGTACGTGATGAGTACTTGTGTATGGTATTGCTGTATGGAAAGGTAGTAATGACTTCTACTAATTCCTAACATTCTAACTCCTAACTTGAGTAATGAGTAAAATGGAAAGAGTAGAAGTCCGGTATAGTTTCGGCCACGCGTGAGGATAAGGAAACACAAGAGGTTGGATCCGAATCCTGGCTGTAATCTTTTCCATGGACCGATTCCCTTGAATGGGTAGCATCCTGGATTAGTGGGCCACCCTAAAGCCAGGTGGTAGTGAAATACCCCAAATAAAATTAACATTATAAAACCATTATTTAATGGAAAATAATCCAAATATAAATCATTTCACGTACGCATGCAAACCCATGCATGAGAACCAGGGGCGGACCCAGAGGATAAATCCTATGGGGTCCATTATAGGCCCTTTTTCTAATTATTATTGGGCTGGTCTGTTTGAAGCTTTTTTTTGTTTGTGGAAAAATGAAACCAAGTGTGTGGCAAAGAGGAGTCGAACTCCAGACCTTTAGATTGCTAGTTTTTAACCACTGCACCACTATCACTACTTGTTATATATGTCATTTTATTATACATATACTAGGTTTTAATTTTTAAATTTTTTTTTTAAAATGCTATGGGGTCCGGGCCCCCATTGGACCCCATGTGGGTCCGCCCCTGATGAGAACGATACGTAAAAATAGTCATTTCACCATAAACGCTAAAACGCCTTAGAAACATGTGATCAAGCATGACCTTGTATGACCTTCTAAAACTCAAACCAAATGGTCATACACTCATTATATGAATATATAAACATATTCCCTAGGCTATATTCATTCAAAAACGCAAAATGCTGGGAGTGCTCACGCACGCCTCTTAAAGCACGAAAGGCCCGGAGGAGTGCCGAGGTGGCACGAACTCCTATAAAATTAATTCTTAGAGTTCCTAACATCATTAATAATCATTCTAAAAAGAACCCACGAGCTAGTTTCTCAAAATTCAACAAAGTGCTCGGGGGAATTTCTTAACGCTCCTTTTTGCCTAGGAGTGTCCCGATGGCCCGTAAATTATGTCGTGGGTTGATGTAACCCCATATAACTCAATGTAATGTCTTAATATATCATTATTTACTATAATAAGTGTTTATAAATACTTGGAACTCATAAAGACAATTTATTTCCCAAAATTTCCTTAGAGCACAAAAAGACACCTTCGGGTGTCACTAAAACGCGTTTTACGCAATTACCTTGTAGTTTTTGACATGCCACGAATTAAGAATATTAAATAGGGTTAAATTGACCCTCTAAATCAGTTGAAGGCAGTGTCAAACAAGGTGCTCTATAGGGGCCGATTTTATGTCCAAAAACTAATATAAAACTTACATTAAAAACTTATAAAAGGCATAAGACATGGTGACTCACCTTCCCATGTGCTATAATACTTAATGGCAAAAGAATGTAGGTCTCATCTGACCTCCATGCTGTCGAAATTATGCAAGGGAACAAGGCCATGTTGGCTAGACAAAAACAAAATGAAAAAGGCCAAAAGTAGATCTAGATTCCACTTTTTGATTTCTTATAATTCAAGTGACTTTCCTTGCTTGTCCTTGGCTCTTCATTACCGGTTGGGAGGCTCCATATATGCCTTGAATTCGGCCACCTACAAGAGAAGAAGAAGACAAGCATAACATAGAAAAATCAAAAGAACAAACCTTACCTAAATTTCCTTGTCTTCTAGCTCACATTATTTTCCACCTTGCCTTGTCACACCACATGGCCGAACACCTGCTGGAAACATGGGCATTTATTGAGCCAATAACTCATGGAATAAAATTAATGAAAAGAATAGTCAATTGACATTAAAAATTAACAAAACAAAAATCAATCAAACTTACCTTCCCTTATTCTTACGTGAGCCTAGCCACATTCTTTCCCTTGCACACACCATTGCCGATTTGGTAAGGCTTCCTCCTCTCTCTTTTTCCTTCATCTTCTTCCTTTGAAGCTCTTAAGTCCATTAATCGAGTTTTAACTTCTATCTTCATCTTTAAGGTAATTTCCTAGCATTTCTTGTCAAGCCTTGAAGCAAAACTCTTCCTAGCATACCTACAAGGATTCGGCATCAACTAATGCTCCAAGAAGGTTGTCTAAACCAACATTAATCCAAGGAGCATCTCAAAGTTATCTTAAGGTAGTTTTCATGCTTGAAAATCCTTAAAGCACATTTATGTGTGTAACCGATTTCTACTTCTTCTAAGGTTCTTTTCTTCTTCATTTTCATGAAGGAAAGTTTGTTCTTCATCCACCTTGAGTGAGCCGAATTTATAAGGAGAAAAAGCTTAAGGTAAATTCTTGGAAAACTACTTACAAATCTACTTAAGATCTTTATTGAAGATCTAACTCCTAAACACCTTCACCACTTGCATATAACCGAAGTGGAGCATCAAAATTTCCTTGGAGAAAGCTTGGAGATTCAAGAAGAGTTCAAGCACTTAACCACCTTTGTTAAGAAGTAAGTTTACTAAGCTAATCTTTATGTTTTAAGCTTGGTTAAGCTTCTAAAAATTATAAAAAATATGTACATCTCCTAGGGTATCTAAAACCGAAACTATATGGTATAATATACCAAAAATATAATCTATAACATATATGGAAAATATTTACCTTTAGACACATTTTTGTGTCACAAAATTTATTTATGTTACATACAAATTCAAGCCAAAATGCCAAGGGCAAATATACTCTATTTTGAGCTAAGAATCAATAAACACATTACAATAATTTTTACATGAGTTATATAACTCCTATGAATTTATGTATAATTATTTTGACATAAATCCACTTTTATATACTATATGGTCACTAATTGATTATGGCCGAATGGTCTAAGTGATAAATATTAATGACCTACTTAGGTATATAAACTTATATTATAAAGTTTGGAGAGTTAAAAATATTTATTAGTGCTTAAATGGCTAATTATTAAGTTATGTGGCTAAAATGTAATTTTTACAAAGTTTGGTGCTATCATAAAAACCGAGAGTTAAGGGTGTCCTTGGGATAAATATGATATAATATAAGGTTAGGAATTAAGTTTGTGAATTTTAGATAATTTAAACAAGTGTTAAAATAACAATTTATAAAGTTTTGGGCTATTATGTAATTTATAAAAGTTGTTATGAAAGTTGGAACTTATCATTGGGCGAATTCATAATTAAGAGAATTATTAAGTTCACTTTCGAAATTTTGAGGAATTAAATATTTAAACTATAGTTCATAAGTTATTAAGTAACTATTATAAAGTTTTGGGGTGAAAGTGTAATTAATGGAAAGTACATGCCCAAAGCCGAATTACTTTGGGTTAGTTTTGTAATTTAAGAATTTATATATATATATATATATATTCGGCATTTATGGAGAATTAAAAAAAACTATAGTTTATAAGGCATTATGTAAAGATTATAAGATTTTGTGGCTAAATTATAATTATAGGAAATATATATATAGGCCGAGAATTGGAGAGGCTAAGTTGTAATTTTTGAAAGTTATAATATTTAAAAGCTATATACCAAAATATTGGTGGTGGCTTTGTAATATAATTAAATGAGGAATTAAAACTATATTATATAATGAGATTAGAATTTAAATATAAAGTTTATGAATTAATGTGGTTGGTTTGTAAATAAGCGAAATATAAGGGTAAGAATTTAGATTTAAATGAATATAGGTCCTATATGGATATTTGGAGGAATTAGAAGAAAGAATTTTGATTTAAGGAGTTATGGAATTAAAACTAAGGCTTATATAGTTATAAGGAATTTAAAGGTAACCAATAATTATTATTTCTGGTTAAAGGGGAATAATAAAAACTATAAGAATTTTATGTCCATGTATGGCATATAAATATAGTTAAGAAATTATAAGTTGTTATGTCATCTAGACAATTAAAAATAAATAACAATATAGTACATGATATAAATAATACTACAGTACATTAAGGATTTATAAATAAATCAAAAGGAATAACAATAATTATACGTTAAATCATGAGTATTAAAAGAAATAACCTCACATGAAATAACAAATACGAAATTTGTTGAATGATCCAATAAAATTATTAATAAGGGTAACATAAATTAACCCTCTCAGTTAATCCTATTCTAGGATTTTGTTTGACTAGACGTTGACCGGAACTAAACAAGTACAGTCTACGGTGAACGTATGGGATTCTTGCAACCTGTTGCCTACCGGATTACACCGGCTTGTGTGCTATCTGTTGTTTTGAAATAACGACCAAGATAATTAATGTAAATCGTTGTTTTACTCTTGCGCACTGTTGTATTATTTTATGTGCACGATTGATGCTAACTACAACGTGTATGTCCACGCATACAACACTACAATACCAGTGGATTAAATACCTGCGTTTTATTATACCGAGAACTTGTACTCAAGTCTCTCACTAACTCCACTTTATAACAAATGTCATTATCCTAAACGTGATAACTGACAATACACATTGCGTTCTTGATTAACGTTTGTATGACACCTAACAATCCTATACTACGAGAACGAGGAGCCCAGTTGGATCTGGCCATGCATGCTACAGGAGTTGTACCTGTCTCAGGTCGTCTCCTATTCAATTTACGTCGCAACGGGAGTTCTGGGTGCACTATGTCACTCACCGGCTGCGTACCGGGACAGTTCAAGTGAGGAGTTCTGGGTGTACTATGTCACTCACCGGCTGCGTACCGGAACAGTTCAAGTGGAGGGGAAGACTTCATTCCTCTCGAGGGTTCGATTCCCACCTCTTTTAAATACAGGAGTTAACTACGTCATCTTCTGGGGACTAATTACCCACCTTTCTTTTAACGAGGTCACTATACCTTCACTGTATTGACATACTCTTTACACCTGTCAGTCCCATCGTGCGGACCCGACTATTATCAAATGATTACAGTTCTTCTAACTTGACCTTCTGAAGTCTTGTTTTATGTGACATTGTTGTCCTTGTATGGATACTTGTTATTATCATACTATGCTTGTTTACAGCTTCACAAAAAAATGAACTGCATGTATTCGACAAAGTAGTTGGTGTGGCCAGGTAGCCGATGGGCTGCACGTTTTCCATACCAGCATTGTTTGCTGAGCCCCTTTGGGGGCACCCCCATTTTTCAGGTACCTGAATAGAGAGATTACCACACCGAGTGTAGGTGGGGTAGATTCAAGCTATGGGAGTCTCCTACTAGTTATTTGTTTTATTTGATTAATGTACCTTGAGATTGATTCCTAGTATCTCGGATTGTATTCGTATTCAGACCGTGACTTTTGGAGATTGTATTTGGAGTTAGCCTTGTTGGTCACAAGGGTGGCCAACGGCATTGTAATACCCCCGGTTATTGTATTTATTTCCGTTGCAGTTTATGTTTATTTGGGAGTGATCGTCGTACAGGTTATTGGATTTCGGGTTGGGGTGTTACAAAAAATGGTATCAGAGCGTAGTTACGCTCTGGATACAATGATACACCGAGATTAGGATTTCTAAAACTATAGGTTACGGGTTGAGTGATAGTATAGAAAGGAGTTTAAGTTAGTTTTTACTTAGACTACTATCCAAGACCAAGATTGTGACCACAGTATCTATTATACCTCAACATCCTGCAGATGTCAGGAAGAGGAGGACGCCGCGGACAGACAGCTGAGGATTCGCCTATCAGACTGGCGGATATTGCTACTTTGATAGCGCAGGCATTTGCACAGGCAGGGGTTGCGCAGCAGCAGCAGCTACCTCCACCACCACCGCCTAGAGAGAGGGATTGGGTGAAGAGTTTGGCTGATCTGAGGCCAACTGCCTTCAAGGGACAGACTGACCCTGCACACTTGGAGACATATATCATGGAGATGGAGACAGCGTTCGAGACACTTGCAGTCCCAGCTAGGGAAAAATTGAGGCTCGCTGCGTTTTACCTGAAAGATGCAGCAAGAGATTGGTGGAATATGGTGAAGGCCGACCACCTGGATGACCCAGCTTTCACTTGGGGACACTACACTACACTACTGAGGGGCAAGTACTACCCGGCCCACACCAGGATGGTGAAAACTAGGGAGTTCGATGCACTGGAGCAGACGGGAAAAATGACCGTGGATGAGTATTATGCAAAGTTTACTTCACTACTCCGACTACTACCCGGAATAGGATACTCGGACCAGGTTTTGGTCGACCGGTTCTACGGGGGACTGAGCCCTCGACTCCAGTTTGGGATGGGACCAATCATTCCCACCAGTTTAAAGGTAAAACAGAGAAAAATAAACTAGTTGGAATTTTATTACCTACTATACCCCGTCATGGGAAATTTGGAGACTGATACCTTGAGATTTCAGGAATGTTACCATGCTGCCTCCATTGTTGAGATTACATGCAAAAAAGGGATGCTTTGAGCTCCCAAAAGAGAAAGGACGGACCTGGCAGCGAGGATGCCAAGCAGGGAAACTCCAACAGAAGGAACAAACCCTATCAAAAAGGCCAGGGGTCCTCTCAAGGGAAGGGGAACCAGACTACTGGGAACCCCCAGTCAGGAACCCACGGAGCAGCAAACTCACAAAAAACCTACCCATCTAAGGGTAGGCACTCTAACCAGGCAGTTAAATTTGAAACTTTTGTGATTACTTCAGTACCGTTGGGATATATAATTGACCTCGATTGTAATAGGTTCCGGACATGGCTCAAACACGGGCCAAAGGGTTGTCCGCCACTTCAACTGTAGACAATGTGGAAAGAATCACCCCGGGGTGGACTGCTAAGGGGAGAAAGTCCAGTGCCGCCACTGTCAGATATATGGACATCGTGCCTTCGAGTGTATCCGAAACCCGGAGAGCAGGAACTACCGCCCGGGAGCAAAGGCAAACACCGGCCAGAAGAATGGAGCCAGCGATACTCGCCCTCCACAAACAAACCAAACTCAGGGAAATAAGGGCAAGGGCCCAGCATCGGGACCCGCCCTGCATGTCATGGACCGCTCAGATGAAGCTGGTACTTCTACCAACCCAGGTAATTCTAAACCCATACGAACATGTCATTGAGCAATGAATGCTGTGAATGAGTGCTTGCATGCCTTAAGTGCCTAATTGAGTAGGAAAGAACTAATAGGACTCACTAGTAGAATTTTAAACCACGTAGGAAGCTATAAGATATGCTTTCCTATCCCCTCACCGCCCTCCCTGGAAGAAAACTTTATCAAAGCACAAGAACCAGGGAACGATCAATGTAAGGTTATCCAACCAGGGTTAATACTACTCAAAGAATACCTAACGGCGGAAACACAAATTGCAATCATCAGAAGATGTCAAGAACTGGGAGCAGGACCAGGAGGGTTCTACACTCCCGAATTTCCAGGAGGATAAAAAATGAAGCTGAGAATGATGTGCTTAGGAAAGGATTGGAATCCTTACTCAAAGACCTACCAGGATACAAGAAATGGAGATGGAGCGCAAGTACCAAAAATCCCAGAAGAATTTTTACAAATTGTGGAACAAGCAGTTAATACAGCTTAACAGCTAGAAGAAGATCCAGTTCCCAATCTAAGGGCTGATCTATGTATAATCAACTTCTATGAAGAAGGAGGCCATTTAGGACTACATCAGGACAATGATGAAACACAAGGGTCCCTTGAACAGGGGATACCAGTATTATCTTTGTCAATTGGAGATGACGCAGAGTTCCTTTATGGCGAGCAGAAGCGTGTGGACCTTGCAAAGAAAATCATATTGAAGTCAGAAGATGTTTTGATAATGGGTGGAAAGTCAAGATTGTTATACCATGGAATTTAAAGGATTAAGATGAACTCAGCACCTTCGACAGTGATAAACACCACCCACATGAGACCAGGAAGATTAAGTTTGACTTTTAGAAAATACTTGTATTGTAATTGTCTTAGACAACTGAAAGGAGATCATCTCATCAATGAAGCATTATCGTTATGTCTTTCGACCTCCATCATATGTCAAAGTACTTACCCAGATTCTGTTGTTAGGTTGTGCTAAAGAGACGGAAGGTGCCTTAAGTATACTTACTGAGGAGGAGGCCAGCAAGGGCGGCACGATCCTCACTGGTACCTTTCCTGTCAACGGTGTGGATGCATCAGTACTGTTCGACTCCGGAGCCTCACATACTTTCGTTTTGCCTTCGCTTGTGGGGAAGTTGGGGCTAGACGCTGTTGAGTTACCTGATTTTAAGGTGGCACTCCCGTCTAAGGAGAAGGTCAGTTGCACTCGTCTTTATAGAGGAGCCACTATCCGTATTAAGGAGGAGGAATTTCCCATTGACCTAAATGAGTTTAAAGGTCTAGGATTCGACGTTATAGCCGGGATGGACTGGTTGGGGTGGCACAGAGGCCGCATCCTTTGCGCAGAGCGCAGACTGTTACTTAAGAGCCCATCAGGAGTGACAGTGTCTTACGGACAGAGTCCTAGAGCACCGTCAATAAAAGTGATATCTGCTATGTCCATGTACAAAGAAGTCAGGAAGCAGAAGGAAGTATATTTATGCTATGTTCAGGATATGGAGCAAGACCCAGATTTTGATCCAGATATGCCAGTGGTGTCAGAATTTCCAGATATTTTTCCAAAGGAACTTCCAGGCTTACCGCCATCTAGAGAGGTAGAGTTCTCCATTGAATTACTACCAGGTACCGGTCCCATAGCTAAGGCACCGTACCGTATGGCACCAGCAGAGATGGCTGAGTTGAAGGAACAGTTAAAGGATTTACTAGACAAGGGATACATATGACCTAGCGTATCGCCTTGGGGAGCACCAGTTCTTTTTGTAAAGAAAAAGGATGGAAGCCTTCGGTTATGTATCGATTACAGAGAGCTTAATGCAGTGTCAGTGAAGAACAAATATCCACTACCACGAATTGACGATTTGTTTGATCAGTTAAGAGGAGCAAAGGTGTTTTCGAAGATCGATTTGAGATCGGGATACCATCAGATACCTATCAGGGAGCAAGACAGAGAAAAGACAGCATTCAGAACACGATATGACCACTATGAGTTTACAGTTATGCCTTTTGGCTTGTCAAACGCACCAGCAGTTTTCATGGATTTAATGAACAGGTTATTCAGAGAGCAGCTGGATAAGACCGTGGTTGTATTCATCGATGATATCCTAATTTATTCAAAGTCTAAGGAAGAGCATGAGAGTCACCTCCGACATGTACTCGAGATCTTAAGGGAGAACCAGCTTTATGCTAAGTTCTCCAAGTACAAGTTTTGGCTAGACCGAGTTTCCTTTCTAGGACATGTTATCTCAGACGTAGGGATCGCAGTGGATCCAGCAAAAATAGAAGCAGTTCGCACCTGGCCTAGGCCAAAGACAGTGACTGATATCAGGAGTTTCCTTGGGTTAGCAGGTTACTACAGGAGGTTTGTCAGAGACTTCTCCAAAATAGCAAAACCTATGACAAGTCTAATGAAGAAGGACGCACCATTCACATGGACTACAGAATGTGAGACCTCATTTCAGTATCTGGAGGATGCTTTGACATCAGCACCAGTCTTGACTATACCTGAAGGCACAGAGGGTTATGAAGTTTACTGTGATGCATCATGCAGGGGATTAGGGTGTGTACTCATGCAGAATGGGAAGGTAGTCGCCTACGCTTCCCGACAGTTGAAGAAACATGAGGAAAACTATCCCACACATGACTTGGAGCTTGGAGCAATTGTTTTTACATTGAAGATCTGGCGCCACTACCTGTATGGTGTCCAGATGACCGTATATTCGGATCACAAAAGTTTGAAATATGTATTCACCTAGAAAGAGTTAAACATGAGACAAAGGAGATGGGTTGAATTTCTCAAGGACTATGACATCGATTTTCAGTACAAAGAGGGAAAAGCTAATGTAGTAGCAGACGCATTGAGTCGACGAGCACATTCCTTGAATGCCATTGTGGCTAGCTCGAGTCTTATAGACGACATACGTAGCGCACAGCATAATGATCAGCGAATGATGGAGATTAGTCAGAAGTTGTATGACGGTACATTTGAAGGTGGGAAGTATGAGTTTCAGCTACATGATGATGAGCTAATCAGATTAAAGGGCAGATTGTGTATTCCCAGAGACAGCACAGATATAAAAGAGCATATTCTTCGAGAGTCCCACACTTCTTCCACATCTGTCCATCCAGGAGCTTCTAAGATGTACAAAGATCTGAAGAGGTATTTCTGGTGGAGTGGTATGAAGGGCGACGTGACAGAATATGTGATTCGATGTCTCACTTGTCAGAAAGTGAAATTCGAACATAGACGACCAGGAGGCATGGTACAGTCTATGCCAGTTTCTGAATTGAAGTTTTATGATATTTCTATGGACTTCGTGGTGGGACTACCACCTACGAGAGGAGGACTAAATATGATTTGGGTTGTTGTTGATCGACTGACCAAAGTGGCGAGATTTATACCGATGAAAGACACTTGGAAGGTGCCAAAGTTGGCAGAATTATTTGAGAAGGAGATTATCAGACATCATGGAGTACCTAAGACTATTGTTTCTGATCGAGATACCAGATTTCTCTCACGATATTGGCGAGCTACTCGCGAAGCACTTGGAACTGAATTGAAGCTTAGCACAGCGTTTCATCCTTAGACAGATGGCCAGTCAGAGAGGACTATTAAGACCTTAGAGGACATGCTACGAGCATGTGCCTTGGATTTTCAGGGTAGCTGGATAGATAGGTTACACCTGATCTAGTTTGCATACAATAACAGCTATCACGCCTCTATACAGATGTCACCTTTTCAAGCACTATATGGCAGACCATGCCGCACACCATTGTGCTGGGACGAGTCTAGTGAGACCGTCATCATTGGGCCTGAGTACTTAGAGCAAGTTCAGGCAGAAGTACAACAAATCAGAAATAAATGAAAGCAGCACAAGACAGACAGAAATCGTATGCTGATGAGAGACGACGAGACCTTGAGTTCGCAGTTGGCGACCAGGTATTTCTACGAGTATCACCCATGAAGGGTGTATTCAGATTTGGACAGAAGGGCAAGCTAAGCCCAAAGTTTGTAGGACCCTACGCTATCACAGAGCAGGTGGGTCTTGTGGCATATCGACTTGATTTGCCAGCAGAATTGGGCAAAGTACATAATGTTTTTCACGTGTCTCAGCTTAAGAATACATGCCTCATCCTTCTCATGTTCTTCAACCAGACACTATCATTAGAACCAACAATGCGGTACGTGGAAACACCGCAACGAATCTTAGATAGAAAGACAAGAGATACTCGAAATAAGTCTGTGAGCCTCGTAAAGGTTCTTTGGTCAAACCATGATGTTGAAGAGGCCACATGGGAACTAGAAGCGGATATGTGAGCAAAGTTTCCCTCATTGTTTACCGACTAGACACTTTAGTCTAGGGTACGTGGGCGTACCCCTTTTTTTTGGGGGGGTAGAGCCTTTTTCGTTTGTGAGTTTATTATGCATCTTGTTGCACTTCTGTGCATTTCTATGACACCTTATCTTGTATGTGTTCTTGTGTAACACCGTATTTGAATGTACTTTGTACTTCTACTTGCTGATGTGTACTTCGTTACACTACAATGGAAAGTTTATGTGCACTACGCTGCACTATTTGAAATGAAATGTGATTGTGTTTATTACATTACACTGCATTGTAGGTATATGATATGACCTTCCAAAGTATTCCTGTGGTGTTTGATGTACACTGTGAATTTAGGAATATAGAGACTTGGGACTTGATCCCTAAAAACTAGATTGAGTTGTGGATACTTAACGGAACTGGCTTCCCCACAACCTTATAAATTTAGATATGAGACTTCGGGGCGAAGTCCTTTTTAAGGGGGGTAGATTGAAATACCCCAAATCTAATTAACATTATAAAACCATTATTTAATGGAAAATAATCCAAATATAAATCATTTCACGTACGCATGCAAACCCATGCATGAGAACGTTACGTAAAATAGTCGTTTCACCATAAACGCTAAAACGCCTTAGAAACATGTGATCAAGCATGACCTTGTATGACCTTATAAACTCAAACCAAATGGTCATACACTCATTATATGAATATATAAACATATTCCCTAGGCTATATTCAGTCAAAAACGCAAATGCTCGGGAGTGCTCACGCACGCCCTTAAAGCACGAAAGGCCCGGAGGAGTGCCGAGGTGGCACGAATCCTATAAAATTAATTCTTAGAGTTCCTATCATCATTAATAATCATTATAAGAGAACCCACTAGCTAGTTTCTCAAAATTCAACAAAGTGCTCGGGGAATTTCTTAACACTCCTTTTTGCCCAAGAGTGTCCCGATGGCCCGTAAATTATGTCGTGGGTTGATGTAACCCCATATAACTCAATGTAATGTCTTAATATATCATTATTTACTATAATAAGTGTTTATAAACACTTGGAACTCATAAAGACAATTTATTTCCCAAAATTTCCTTAGAGCACAAAAACACACCTTCGGGTGTCACTAAAACGCGTTTTATGCAATTACCTTGTAGTTTTTGACATGCGACGAATTAAGAATATTAAATAGGGTTAAATTGAACCTCTAAATCAGTTGAAGGCAGTGTCAAACAAGGTGCTCTATAGGGGCCGATTTTATGTCCAAAAACTAGTATAAAACTTACATTAAAAACTTATAAAAGGCATAAGACATGGTGACTCACCTTCCCATGTGCTATAATACTTAATGGAAAAAGAATGTAGGTCTCATCTGACCTCCATGCTGTCGAAATTATGCAAGGGAACAAGGCCATGTTGGCTAGACAAAAACAAAATGAAAAAGGTAAAAAGTAGATCTAGATTCCACTTTTTGATTTCTTATAATTCAAGTGACTTTCCTTGCTTGTCCTTGGCTCTTCATTACCGGTTGGGAGGCTCCATATATTCCTTGAATTCGGCCACCTACAAGAGAAGAAGAAGACAAGCATAACAAAGAAAAATCAAAAGAACAAACCTTACCTAAATTTACTTGTCTTCTAGCTCACATTATTTTCCACCTTGCCTTGTCACACCACATGTTCGAACACATGCTGGAAACATGGGCATTTATTGAGCCAATAACTCATGGAGTAAAACTAATGAAAAGAATAGTCAATTGACATTAAAATTTAACAAAACAAAAATCAATCAAACTTACCTTCCCTTATTCTTACGTGAGCCTAGCCTCATTCTTTCCCTTGCACACACCCGATTTGGTAAGGCTCCCTCCTCTCTCTTCTTCCTTCATCTTCTTCCTTTGAAGCTCTTAAGTCCATTAATGGAGTTTTAACTTCTATCTTCATCTTTAAGGTAATTTCCTAGCATTTCTTGTCAAGCCTTGAAGCAAAACTATGCCTAGCATACCTACAAGGATTCGGCATCAACTAATGCTCCAAGAAGGTTGTCTAAACCAACATTAATCCAAGGAGCATCTCAAAGTTATCTTATGGTAGTTTTCATGCTTGAAAATCCTTAAAGCACATTTTTGTGTGTAACCGATTTCTACTTCTTCTAAGGTTCTTTTCTTCTTCATTTTCATGAAGGAAAGTTTGTTCTTCATCCACCTTGAGTGAGCCGAATTTATAAGGAGAAAAAGCTTAAGGTAAATTCTTGGAAAACTACTTACAAATCTAGTTAAGATCTTTATTGAAGATCTAACTCCTAACAACCTTCACCACTTTGCATATAACCGAAGTGGAGCATCAAATTTTCCTTGGAGAAAGCTTGGAGATTCAAGAATAGTTCAAGCACTTAACCACCTTTGTTAAGAAGTAAGTTTACTAAGCTAATCTTTATGTTTTAAGCTTGGTTAAGCTTCTAAAAATTATACAAAAATTATGTACATCTCCTAGGGTATCTAAAACCGAAACTATATGGTATAATATACCAAAATATAATCTATAACATATATGGAAAATATTTACCTTAAGACACATTTTTGTGTCACAAAATTTATTTATGTTACATACAAATTCAAGCCGAAATGCCAAGGGCAAATATACTCTATTTTGAGCTAAGAATCAATATAAGACATTACAATAATTTTTACATGAGTTATATAACTCCTATGAATTTATGTATAATTATTTTGACATATAAATCCACTTTTATATACTATATGGTCACTAATTGATTATGGCCGAATGGTCAAAGTGATAAATAGGTATTAATGACCTACTTAGGTATATAAACTTATCTTATAGGGTTTGGAGAGTTAAAAATATTTTATTAGTGCTTAAATGGCTAATTAATTAAGTTATGTGGCTAAAATGTAATTTTTACAAAGTTTGGTGCATATACTATAAAAACCGAGAGTTAAGGGTGTCCTTGGGATAAATATGATATAATATAAGGTTAGGAATGAAGTTTGTGAATTTTGGATAATTTAAACAAGTGTTAAAATAACAATTTATAAAGTTTTGGGCTATTATGTAATTTATAAAAGTTGTTATGAAAGTTGGAACTTATCATTGGGCGAATTCATAATTAAGAGAATTATTAAGTTCACTTTCGAAATTTTGAGGAATTAAATATTTAAACTATAGTTCATAAGTTATTAAGTAACTATTATAAAGTTTTGGGGTGAAAGTGTAATTAATGGAAAGTACATGACCAAAGCCGAATTACTTTGGGTTAGTTTTGTAATTTAAGAATTTATATATATATTCGGCATTTATGGAGAATTAAAATTAAAACTATAGTTTATAAGGCATTATGTAAAGATTATAAGATTTTGTGGCTAAATTGTAATTATAGGAATATATATATAGGCCGAGAATTGGAGGGGCTAAGTTGTAATTTTTGAAAGTTATAATATTCAAAAGCTATATACCAAAATATTGGTGGTGGCTTTGTAATATAATTAAATAAGGAATTAAAACTATATTATATAATGAGATTAGAATTTAAATATAAATTTTATGAATTAATGTGGTTGTTTTGTAAATAACCGAAATATAAGGGTAAGAATTTAGATTTAAATGAATATAGGTCCTATATGGATATTTGGAGGAATTAGAAGAAAGAATTTTGATTTAAGGAGTTATGGAATTAAAACTAAGGCTTATATAGTTATAAGGAATTTAAAGGTAACCAATAATTATTATTTATGGTTAAAGGAGGAATAATAAAAACTATAAGAATTTTTATGTCCATGTATGGCATATAAATATAGTTAAGAAATTATAAGATGTTATGTCATCTAGACAATTACAAAAGAAATAAATAACAAATATAGTACATGGATAAATAAATACACATATGTACATTAAAGGATTTATAAATAAATCAAAGGGAATAATAAATAAGTTATACATTAAATCATGAGGTAATTAAAAGAAATAAACCTCACATGAAATAACAAATACGAAAATTGTTGAATGGTCCAAAAAAATTATTAAATAAGGGTAACATAAATTAACCCTCTCAGTTAATCCTATTCTAGGATTTTGTTTGACCAGACATTGACCGGGAACTAAACAAGTACAGTCTACGGTGAACGGTATGGGATTCTTGCAACCTGTTGCCTACCGGATTACACCGGCTTGTGTGCTATCTGTTGTTTTGAAATAACGACCAAGATAATTAATGTAAATCGTTGTTTTACTCTTGCGCACTGTTGTATTATTTTATGTGCACGATTGATGCTAACTACAACGTGTATGTTCCACGCATACAACACTACAATACCAGTGGATTAAATACCTGCGTTTATTATACCGAGAACTTGTACTCAAGTCTCTCACTAACTCCACTTTATAACAAATGTCATTATCCTAAACATGATAACTGACAATACACATTGCGTTCTTGATTAACGTCCTTGTATGACACCTAACAATCCTATACTACGAGAACGAGGAGCCCAGTTGGATCTGGCCATGCATGCTACAGGAGTTGTACCTGTCTCAGGTCGTCTCCTATTCAATTTACGTCGCGACGGGAGTTCTGGGTGCACTATGTCACTCACCGGCTGCGTACCAGGACAGTTCAAGTGAGGAGTTTTGGGTGCACTATGTCACTCACCGGCTGCGTACCGGAACATTTCAAGTGGAGGGGAAGACTTCATTCCTCTCGAGGGTTCGATTCCCACCTCTTTTAAATACAAGAGTTAACTACGTCATCTTCTGGGGACTAATTACCCACCTTTCTTTTAACAAGGTCACTATACCTTCACTGTATTGACATACTCTTTACACCTGTCAGTCCCATCGTGCGGACCCGACTATTATCAAATGATTACAGTTCTTCTAACTTGACCTTCTAAAGTCTTGTTTTATGTGACATTGTTGTCCTTGTATGGATACTTGTTATTATCATACTATGCTTGTTTATAGCTTTATAAAAAAATGAACTGCATGTATTCGACAAAGTAGTTGGTGTGGCCCGGTAGCCGATGGGCTGCACGTTTTCCATACCAGCATTGTTTGCTGAGCCCCTTTGGGGGCACCCCCATTTTTCAGGTACCTGAAGTAGAGAAGATTACCACACCGAGTGTAGGTGGGGTAGATTCAAGCTATGGGAGTCTCCTACTAGTTATTTGTTTTATTTGATTAATGTACCTTGAGATTGATTCCTAGTATCTCGGATTGTATTCGTATTCAGACCGTGACTTTTGGAGATTGTATTTGGAGTTAGCCTTGTTGGTCACAAGGGTGGCCAACGGCATTATAATACCGCCCGGTTATTGTATTTATTTCCGCTGCAGTTTATGTTTATTTGGGAGTGATCGTCGTACAGGTTATTGGATTTCGGGTTGGGGTGTTACAGGTGGGATGTAGTAATCCCTGCCCGGAGGTCATACCGACTTGACTTGAGTAAAGTGAGTAAGAAGTAAGTATTGTATGTGTATAGGTCTTGACTATTGTAAGTCATTGACCTTGAGTAAAAGAGTATTGAACACCCGATTAACCCGGGTGTGTAATGAAGCTAACAAGACCTACGTATGAATTGGGGAAGTGTATCCCCGTATTGCGGTGAGTATTTGGTAAGTAAGAATGGTTGACTTGTATGTCCTCCTTGCATGTATGAATGTATGTATGCCATGTGAAATAAATGTATGGAATTGTGTTGTATTGAGTATGAGCATGTATGTATGTATGAACGAAACGAACCGCATGTATTCAACCAATTAGTTGGCGTACCCTCGCTAGTACGCGGGGTATGCGGTTATCATATTCAGCATAAGCTGACCCCCTAGGGGGAATGTTTTTATTCTACAGGTACCCGCGAGGCGTGATGGTAGAGTAAGGACCGGATGTGAATCCTTTTGGTATAGTTAGCACGGCTAAGGCCTTTTTGAGTAGCCGGTGTACCATGTGGTACAACTTTTGGATAGTGAATTCATGATTGGATAGTAAGGAGAGACTGTATAAACTCTTAATTTTTGGGGAGTAGCCTTGGAATGTAATTCATATATTTCGGTATACTCGGTAATCAAATGTAAGTAAGTATCTGGTATTATAAAGTAAGTAGTATGTATTCAGTTTATTCTAATCGTCAGACCAATACGGTAAGTAGTAGTAGCCTTGTTAGCCTTGGATGGTTAACGGCATTGTATCCCCCGCCGGGAGTAAGTAAGTATTCCGCTGCGAGTAAGGTAATTATGAGAATGATTAGAGGATAATGGAAGGATTAGCGGTTGGGGTGTTACAAAACCTTAACCACTCCAACTACAACCTAGGTCACAATACTTCACCAAAGCACTTAAAACTCTTGTTTTCCCCCACCAAATTTTGCCATAGGTTCCCTAGTACATTCTCACACCCAAACACTTAGGTTTTCTCCTTTAGACAACCAAGAACACTTAATCACTTAATACACATTCCTTACACACAAACATATTGTTTTTCATCTTTTAACCATCAAAGACATTCATCTTCACAAGAAATTCTTTTTACACACATCTAAACCTTCAAACTACACTACATCACAATATAGTGCATAAACTTAAATTGCTTGGCACTTAGGCCCTTAAAATGCATAAACCTTAAACACTGAATTTCCACATTTAAATGCCTTCAACCTGCAAATACACACAACAATGCTCCTATGTTATTTTAGTCCACCTTGTGGATATTTTTCTATGTCATTTCCAATTGGCTCTTTAGGTTATTTGTTAAGCCAATATAGCTCAATTCCCTAGTACACAAAACTACCTTGACGGGTCGTTTGATAGGAGGTAATAGAATTCTAATTCTTGGAATTTAAATAATTCCACTATTTGGTTAAAGGAATTTGAATTCAAAGAATTTTTATAACTACCACATTTTGGTCTTATCTTGGGAATAGTATTCCCTGTTTTTAGCTAGAAATTGCAATTCCAAGTGAGTTACCTCCTTCCGTGACTTCGTGGTAATTATTTATAAATACAAATATTTTTAAAATTTCCACTAATATAAATGCAACTAATTATTTATCTCCAATTTTTATCCTACACTTTTTTCTCAAACTTTTTATTCTTCAAATTTTGCTTCTGTTTCAAATTCATTTCTAGGTGACGCTTTATCTTCTTGTTTTGAATAAATTTGCTATTTATTTAGTGTAACACCCCTACAACGCACCTACCAACTACCGAAGTTCGCAGCGGAATTAAACATCTAAATAACAATTAAACACTATGGTGCTACAACGCCGTTAACCACCCACGTGGTTAACTAGGCAGAATAAATACAAGAGTACCGGTCTGATGATCAGACTCCCGAGCATAGGTCCTAACATCCATACATAAACATAACCAAACCATACCGAGTATTTATTTTACATACCAACTGTAACCTTAAACACCTGTCACTGCAAACAACAGTACCAACATAAACAACACTACGGGAGCACAGGCGCATCCCGGGTTTATCTTACAAGATCCAAAAGTATTTCAACAGCCTAGGATCTAGAGCCACTCCGCTTCTTCGATCCTCATCCTGTAAATAAAAATATGGAGCCCCCAGAGGGGGTCAGCAACCTTTTGCTGGTATGGTTAACGCGCAGCCCATCGGCTACCGGGATACGCGCAACCAATTGTCATGATAACATGGCATTCATTTTAATCATCCAACATATATAACATAGCTTAGCAGGGGAAATTGCGTAGCACAATAATAATACATAACACCATAATTCGGTTCACACAAGGAACCTTCCACCATAATTAGTATACATAGTGAGCCTAGAGATTATTGCCAATCTCATGCCAAGCTCGTTACCAACCTCGTTACCGTCCAGTTACATCGAACGGTTAGCTTAAACCCAAGGCGTGTCGGATATAGTAATCCCAAGCACACCGAAAACAACATTCGTATGCCCCTGTGGCCCGACGTGAGTCAGTAAGCTAGCTTTGGATAAGCTAAGGGAAAGTTGAAACCAAATTGGAATACAACCTATACATACACCAAGAGAGTCGAACCGGATAGACATCGACTCCCATCCATCACACGCGTGGCCGGAACATGACCGGACTCCTCAATTCCCGGTTAGCACTTGTTAGTGATCACACAAATAAGCTTGTTAAGTCACACACGAACAAGTGTTTAGGTCTGGTTAGACACACCAAGGAAAGGAGTCACAACAATACAACATCATAATATATAACAACTGTAAACTCTTTTCATGTCTTAGTCTTATAAGGTCGTAACACACAGAAAACAAACAACACCCAAGCCGGTGTAAACCGGTAGGCAACAGACTGCAAGAAAACCATACCTTGGTCCTTGCTTCAACTCGTTTCCACCTTGAGAGAATCCTAAACACATTTAGTAACGTCGGTCAATTAACGTACTAGTTCACCGTTAACATTAACTACATCACATTTCTAGTCATTTCTTTTCCACATTTTGTTCCAACTTTTCATCCTTTAAAATGTCATTATAACTCTCCTAACATGTCTTGAACAACCTTATAATATCATTACTAACTTATACCCATCATTAGACATCGTTTATCAACCTAGAACCAAGTTTTATAGTGGTCGGGACTTGCTCCCTAACTTAGGTCCCGGACCTATACTTAGCAAACCTCTCGGTCTCTTTTATTGGGGTGGTCCGGGACTTCACCCAGGTCCTAAGTCCCGGACCATTCTATGCAATTTCTCTCGGACAGTTTTAAGGGGCTGGTCCGGGTCCTTGGACAAGAACCAAGTCCCGGACCTACGACCACGTACAATTCTCGACCTGATTTTGATATATGGTCCGGGACCTTATCCAGACCCTAAGTCCCGGACCGAAACTACTGGAATCTACGTACTGCATTTTCCATATCCTGCTGCGTAAGTTTTTTTACACCTATCAGATATATAAACTTCCCAGTACACCCATATACTCAAAACTTCACCCAAATATACACCACATAACAACGTAGTGCACAATTTAAATTACATAAATCTTAAACACTGAATTTCCACAATATATTTGCCTTTCACCTGCAAATACAAACAGCAGTACGTATGTTTTTTACTAGTCTCTTTGAGAACATTTTCTAAGTCATTTACCTTTGGCTCTTTAGGTAGTTTCAACAGACAACGTAAGTTTATTTTCCAAGGGAATTTTAAGCTACCTTTGGTTAACATAAAACATAGAGGAAACACCATTTTTCTTTGAGTTTCCATACCTTGAAACAAAGGAGAAGAATAATACGTAAAAAGATGGACTCAAGCTCCTTCCATGGAGATTCCTCTTGGCACCAAAGTGGAGCTCTTGAAGATTTGAAGGGACTAAGTCGAAGAGCTTGATGAAACTAAGAGATCGGTGGTCTCGGTTTTAGATTTGGACAAGTGAGCAAGAAGTTACAAGGATCTGAAGTTGCATGTTTGTGCTGGTGCTGTTCGATCGTGAAAGAGAGAAAAGGAAGGAGATGGCTACGTGAGATAATAAGGAAGAATGAAGGGATTAAGAGAATGATTGATGGTAGTTGCTTTTTAAGGATATTCTCACGTAAAGCAAATAGTGCTTTTTAGAATACTCATTATTTGCTCAATCAATTAGCAAGGGGTGACTCACCGCATGCATAACCGACCCACATTTAATAAAAGGGGTTATTTAGCCTTTATTGCTCAATTAAATTACATATGTTAACATATATTACAAACTAGTTATTTTAGTTACTATTCATAATAACAAGGCACTTTGAAACGAAATTCTTGATTTCTTATTAATTTAAACTTCCAAATGTGATACTAAATAGTACACATATTAATTAAAGAGTAATGATGGACAGTTAGCCATTCAAAACTCATTTATAAGACAGTTTCCATTTTTTTTGGCAATTAATTTGTATTTACTATTTATTAAATGGTTTACTTAATATTTATAAGACTCGACTCTTTTAGTCTTATTAATTTATTATTTTAATATTTAAACCACTTATTAAGGTTTGGGGTATTTCAATCTACCCCCCTTAAAAGAACTTTGTCCCCAAAGTTCATACTTCCCACATATCTTATATTCTAAAACATGGGAAACACTTATGACACAATACTTCCATAACAACATCAACAACATACCAATATAACATGGAACTCAAGGTCCAAACCACATAATACCATTCAGACTCTAAGGTCTGTAACATAACATAGACAATGTATATAATACATGTCGAATATATCCATAACCGAAATGGCTACTTCTGCCTGAACCTGTTCCAGATACTCTGGTCCTATAATGATCGTCTCACTCGACTCATCCCAGCATAAAGGCGTGCGGCATGGTCTACCGTACAATGCCTGGAAGGGAGACATCTTGATCGAAGCATGGTAACTGTTGTTGTAACTAAACTCGATCAGATGTAACTTATCAATCCAGCTGGTCTGAAAGTCAAGTGCACATGCACGTAACATATCCTCAAGCGTCTGGATGGTGCGCTCACTCTGACCATCTGTCTGTGGGTGAAACGCCGTACTCAATTTCAGTTCTGTACCCAGTGCTTCTCGTGTGGACCTCCAATACCTCGATAAGAATCTGGTATCTCTGTCAGATACAATCGTCTTCGGCACACCATGATGTCTAACAATCTCTCTGTCAAAGAGCTCTGCAAGCTTAGCCACTTTCCAGGTGTCCTTCATCGGTATGAATCGAGCCACCTTGGTCAGTCGGTCTACAACAACCCAAATCATATTCAGACCTCCCCTTGTAGGCGGAAGCCCTACTACAAAGTCCATAGAAATGTCATGGAACTTCCACTCAGGCACTGGCATTGGCTGTACCATACCACCAGGCCGTCGGTGCTCAAACTTGACCTTCTGACAAGTGAGACACCTCAACACATAATCATTTACATCCTTTTTCATTCCCACCAAAAATAACGTTTCATACCCTTATACATCTTTGAAGCTCCAGGGTGAATCGAAGTCGTAGAACTATGGATTCACTGAGTATGCGCTCCTTCACTCAGCGCTACTCCTCGGTATACACAGTCGGCCATTAAGCCTAATCAGGTCATCATCGTGGAGTCTGAAGTCGTACTTCTGACCCTCGAATGTGCCGTCAACAAGCTTCTGTCTAATCTCCACCATATACTGATCCGTCATCTGAGCACTCCGCACCTCTTCAACCAAGCTAGTATGAGAGACTAGCGAATGGAGAGAGTGTGCTCGGCGACTCATGCGTCAGCTACCACATTCGCCTTCCCTTCCTTGTACTGTAAATTGATGTCATAATCATTTAAGAATTCAACCCACCTTCTTTGCCTCATGTTCAACTCTTTCTGAGTGAACAAGTACTTCAAACTCTTGTGGTCAGAATAAATCGTCACGCTTACCCCATACAAGTGATGTCGCCATATCTTCAATGCGAAGACAATGGCACCCAGTTCCAAATCGTGGGTAGGGTAGTTCTCTTCATGCTTCTTCAGCTGTCGGGAGGCGTAAGCTACGACCTTCCCGTGTTGCATCAACACACAACCCATACCCCTGCCTGATGCGTCGCAATAAACCTCAAAACCATCTGGACCGTCTGGTATAGTCAGGACTGGTGCAGATGTCAGAGCATCCTTGAGCTTCTGAAAGGAAATCTCACAGTCGGCTGTCCACTCGAATGGTGCATCCTTTTTCATCAAGGAAGTCATCGGTTTCGAGACACTGGAGAAGTCCCTCACAAATCTCCTATAATAACCTGCCAGACCGAGGAAGCTCCTAATATCGGTAACTGTCTTCGGCCTAGGCCAGGTGCGCACTGCATCTATCTTTGCCGGATCCACCGCGATCCCAGCCTCAGAAATCACATGGCCAAGAAAAGAAACTTGGTTCAACCAAAATTCACACTTGGAAAATTTTGCATACAACTGATTCTTCCTCAGTATCTGCAACACATCTCTCAGGTGGCTTTCATGCTCACCTCTCGATTTCGAATACACAAGTATGTCATCAATGAAGACTACCACTGATTTGTCCAACTGATCTTGGAACAAACGGTTCATCAGGTCCATGAACTTAGCTGGTGCATTGGATAAACCAAACGGCATAACCGTAAACTCATAATGTCCATATCTGGTTCTGAACGCTGTTTTCTCAATATCACTGTCCTTGACTGCAATCTGATGATAACCGGATCGTAAATCTATCTTGGAGAACACTGATGCTCCTCTCAACTGATCAAATAAGTCGTCGATGCGTGGTAAAGGATAACGGTTCTTCACCGTAACTGCATTCAGCTCTCGATAGTCAATACAAAGGCGGAGGCTACCGTCCTTCTTCTTCACGAAGAGGACCGGTGCTCCCCATGGTGAAACACTAGGGCGGATAAATCCCTTGTCGAGTAGGTCTCTCAGCTGCTCCTTGAGCTCTGTCATCTCTGCTGGAGCCATACGTAAGGTGCCTTCGCAATAGGTCCGGTGCCTGGAATCAAATCAATCTCAAACTCAACCTCCCGTGCTGGCGGCATGCCCGGCAGTTCCTTAGGAAATACATCAGGAAACTCCGAGACTACCGGCACATCTGGGCTAAACTCAGGGTCTCTCTCTATGTCCTGGACATAGCAGAGGTATACATCATTCCCTCGTCGTAACTCACGATACATGGCCATGGCGGTGATGATCTGTGTCGAAGGCTCCCTGGGCCTCTGGCGGTATGATATAGTGACCCCAGATGGACTCCGAAGAAGCAGACGATGCTCGGCACATAGGATCCTGCCCTTGTACCGCTCCAACCAGTTCATCCCGATAATCACATCAAAACCAAGTCCGTCGAACTCTATCAAGTCGATCGGAAACTCTTCCTCCCTGATACGTATAACAACATCTCGGTAGTAGCGGGTACACCTGATCCGCTCTTTCGACGGGAGAGTGACACAAAGTCTGGCATCTCTTCACCGTCTAACCCCAGCCTCTTCGCAAACGATAGCGAAATAAATGTATGTGAGGCTCCAGAGTCGAACAAGACCGATGCATCCATGCCATTCACTGGAAAGGTACCGGTGAGGATTGTGCCGCTCTTGCTGGCTTCTGCCTTATTGCAGACACTCAGCATACCTCCCGTTCCGTGTGCACAGCCTAATTCATTTGCAAACTCATAAGTATACAGTAGTATCACGTTGGACATACTTCAAAACAACATCTCTTATTCATAACACACTCCTTACACCATAAGTTGGTTTACATTGTAGACATGGTTAAACATAGCTTCCTTAGCATACAACTGGCTTAATACGTTACATGATTACACAAGGCTAAAACTGCCTGAAGGTCAAATTCAAACGTCCGGGTTTCAGATGTGTGGCATTTACCACTGCTGATGGTGCGGTATTCAGTTTGATCTTCTTGATACCGTGATATAACATCCTTGATTGTCCACCCATAATTAACACATCACCTGATTTCAACACTAACTTCCTTGCGAGGTCACCACGCTTCTGCTCGCCATATATAAACACTGCGGTATCACCAATGGACCAAGACACCACGGGTACTCCCTTATTTAGAGACTCGGGTGACTCGTCCTTATCTTGGTGTAACCCCAATCGTCCACCCTTCTGGTAGAAGTTCACAATACAAAGATCTGCCTTAACGTTCGGAATCGGTTCCGATTCAACTTGCTGAGCAATTCCCACGGCGTGATTAACGACCGCAAGGAACTCCTCAGGTATACCTGGTACAGTTGCTTCATCCTCAGCTCGCACTTCTTGATATGACTTGGTGTAAGGATTCCAGTCCTTACCCATGCACATCATCTTCAGCTTCATCTTCGAACCACTCGGGTATTCGGGTGTGTAGAAACCTCCTGGTGCTGCTCCAAGTTCGTTGCATCGCCTGATGATGTGGATTTGTGCTTCCGGTGTCAGGTATCCATTTAAGAGTATCATACCTGGCTGGATAACCTGACATTGCTCAGTGGGAATTCGGTGATGCTGATGGCTGTCTCTTCAGGGTTCGGTGTGGGCGGGATTGGATAACAGATATTGAAGGTTCCTAAGTTTCATTTCACATTATTCTTAATTCACTACTTAGGTGACAGTACATTAGACTCTCTAATACAACACTCATGCATGAATGCGGTAAGCAATCACTTTTCACTTAACAGTTTAGGTGGTACCTGGTCTAGAAGAGGGTCCTGGTGCCTCAGACCGGTCCACTACATTCAGGGCGGCCTTGCCGGTCCCTGTTCCCTTCCCCTTCTGGGATTCAGTGTACTTCTTGTCAGAGGGCTGCTGCATGATCGCCTTGGTTTTGGTGGCGGTAGTCTTACCCTTCCACTGCCCCTTTGGCTTATAGTTCCTACCATTGGGGTTCTGCCAGCACTCAAACTCGCGGTGCCCCATCTTCTGGCAGTAACGACACTGCACGTCGTTCCCCTTGCAGTCTTTGCCGGGGTGGTCTCCGTTACACCACTTACAGTAAAAGTGGCGCTCCGGTCCAGAGCCCGCGCTATCTGCTATAACAATACACAATCATTACTCACTTCACATCTTAACAACATATATTTCAACTTGTTACACATGGTTAATCAATTACCCTTAGGCGGGTAGGAGCGTAGAGGCTTTGCTGCATACGCATATGTGAGCTTCAGTGGCTCATCGGCTGTGGTGGTCTGGGCTTGGCCCTTGTCACCCTGGTACTGACTCTTCTGGGGCTGAGGGTAGTTTCTTTTTCTTTCCTCCCCCATACCCTTGCTGACTCTGGCCCTCATTCGTGACCTTGCGCTTGTGCGCATTCTCCTCGTCCCTCAGACGGACGGTAATCTCAACCTTAGCAGCGGCATGATAGCACTCCTGAATTTAGGACGTCAGCCATGCCCCGCAAAACAAAACTCACCAACTCACATCAACATTCACTTAAGGTATAAACTGATTCACAACACGGTATTTTAATTACCTGCAAGGTAGTATACTCAACTGGCCCCATCCCGTAGCGGAGACGGTGGCTAAGACCATTGTAGAACCGGTTCACCAGCACCCGGTTCGAGTATCCATCCGGTAACAGTGGATAAGGTCGGTGAATGCGGTGTAGTAGTCATCAACCGACATCTTATCCCCCTGCCTCAGACTATCCAGCTCGAGGCGCTTAGCCTCTTGCACATGCACAGGGTAATACTTGGCTCGCAGTAGAGCTGTGTACTCCCTCCAACCAAACGCAGGATCAGCCATCCTGTCCTCCTTCACAAGCTTCCACCAACTCTGTGCCGAACCCTTCAGGTAGTAAGCGGCAAGACGGACCTTAGCTTCAGCAGGTACTGCCAAGGTCTCGTAGGCGGTCTCCAGCCCGGAGATGTACGCCTCCAGTTTACTAGGGTCGGTCTCCCCATTGAATGACGACGGTCTCAAATCAGCCAACGCCTTGACCCAATTGGTCTCTCGTGGCGGTGGTGGTGGTGGCTGAACACCGGGCTGTTGCCCCTGCTGCATCGCAGTAACCAACTGGGGTACCATCTGGGCAACGGCGGCTGCTACTGCCTCAGCCATGGTCTGTGCCGTAGTGTCGTCGCCCTGGTCACCCTCATCTCCAGTACGCCCGCGGCCTCTACCTCGTGGTCTACCTGACATCTGAATTCACATGAACATTTCATTAGCATTATGCTTGCACACTTACCAATCCAACGGTGGTAACATCTTTCCAACAGCAAGCTAATCCCACACTTAGTTAGTGGTTAACCTTCCCAATCTGTTCACCTAGGTAGCTAGGGTTGGGTTTCCTAACTCGGTATGTTTCTAGCTCGGTATTCTAGTCATCAGAGCGATACTTCGCTCTGATACCACTTTTTGTAACACCCCTACAACGCACTACCAACTACCGAAATCGCAGCGGAATTAAACATCTAAAAACAATTAAACACTATGGTGCTACAACGCCGTTAACCACCCACGTGGTTAACTAGGCAGAATAAATACAAGAGTACCGGTCTGATGATCAGACTCCCGAGCATAGGTCCTAACATCCATACATAAACATAACCAAACCATACCGAGTATTTATTTTACATACCAACTGTAACCTTAAACACCTGTCACTGTAAACAACAGTACCAACATAAACAACACTACGGGAGCACAGGCGCATCCCGGGTTTATCTTACAAGATCCAAAAGTATTCAACAGCCTAGGATCTAGAGCCACTCCGCTTCTTCGATCCTCATCCTGTAAATAAAAATATGGAGCCCCCAAAGGGGGTCAGCAACCTTTTGCTGGTATGGTTAACGCGCAGCCCATCGGCTACCGGGATACGCGCAACCAATTGTCATGATAACATGGCATTCATTTTAATCATCCAACATATATAACATAGCTTAGCAGGGGAAATTGCGTAGCACAATAATAATACACCATAATCGGTTCACACAAGGAACCTTCCACCATAATTAGTATACATAGTGAGCCTAGAGATTATTGCCAATCTCATGCCAAGCTCGTTACCAACCTCGTTACCGTCCAGTTACATCGAACGGTTAACTTAAACCCAAGGCGTGTCGGATATAGTAATCCCAAGCACACCGAAAACAACATTCGTATGCCCCTGTGGCCCGACGTGAGTCAGTAAGCTAGCTTTGGATAAGCTAAGGGAAAGTTGAAACCAAATTGGAATACAACCTATACATACACCAAGAGAGTCGAACCGGATAGACATCGACTCCCATCCATCACACGCGTGGCCGGAACATGACCGGACTCCTCAATTCCCCGGTTAGCACTTGTTAGTGATCACACAAATAAACTTGTTAAGTCACACACGAACAAGTGTTTAGGTCTGGTTAGACACACCAAGGAAAGGAGTCACAACAATACAACATCATAATATATAACAACTGTAAACTCTTTTCATGTCTTAGTCTTATAAGGTCGTAACACACAGAAAAGCAAACAACACCCAAGCCGGTGTAAACCGGTAGGCAACAGACTGCAAGAAAACCATACCTTGGTCCTTGCTTCAACTCGTTTCCACCTTGAGAGAATCCTAAACACATTTAGTAACGTCGGTCAATTAACGTACTAGTTCACCGTTAACATTAACTACATCACATTTCTAGTTATTTCTTTTCCACATTTTGTTCCAACTTTTCATCCTTTAAAATGTCATTATAACTCTCCTAACATGTCTTGAACAACCTTATAATATCATTACTAACTTATACCCATCATTAGACATCGTTTATCAACCTAGAACCCAAGTTTTATAGTGGTCCGGGACTTGCTCCCTAACTTAGGTCCCGGACCTATACTTAGCAAACCTCTCGGTCTCTTTTATTGGGGTGGTCCGGGACTTCACCCAGGTCCTAAGTCCCGGACCATTCTATGCAATTTCTCTCGGACAGTTTTAAGGGATTGGTCCGGGTCCTTGGACAAGAACCAAGTCCCGGACCTACGACCACGTACAATTCTCGACCTGATTTTGATATATGGTCCGGGACCTCATCCAGACCCTAAGTCCCGGACCGAAACTACTGAATCGACGTACTGCATTTTCATCCTGCTGCGTAAGTTTTTACACCATCATATATAACTTCCCAGTACACCTTATACTCAAAACTTCACCAAATATACACCACATAACAACATAGTGCACAATTTAAATTACATAAATCTTAAACACTGAATTTCCACAATATATTTGCCTTTCACCTGCAAATACAAACAGCAGTACGTATGTTTTTTACTAGTCTCTTTGAGAACATTTTCTAAGTCATTTACCTTTGGCTCTTTAGGTAGTTTCAACAGACAACGTAAGTTTATTTTCCAAGGGAATTTTAAGCTACCTTTGGTTAACATAAAACGTAGAGGAAACACCATTTTTCTTTGAGTTTCCATACCTTGAAGCAAAGGAGAAGAATAATACGTAAAAGATGAACTCAAGCTCCTCCCATGGAGATTCCTCTTGGCACCAAAGTGGAGCTCTTGAAGATTTGAAGGGACTAAGTCGAAGAGCTTGATGAAACTAAGAGATCGGTGGTCTCGGTTTTAGATTTGGACAAGTGAGCAAGAAGTTACAAGGATCTGAAGTTGCATGTTTGTGCTGGTGCTGTTCGATCGTGAAAGAGAGAAAAGGAAGGAGATGGCTACGTGAGATAATAAGGAAGAATGAAGGGATTAAGAGAATGATTGATGGTAGTTGCTTTTTAAGGATATTTCTCACGTAAAGCAAATAGTGCTTTTTAGAATACTCACTTATTTGCTCAATCAATTAGCAAGGGTGTGACTCACCGCATGCATAACCGACCCACATTTAATAAAAGGGGTTATTTAGCCTTTATTGCTCAATTAAATTACATATGTTAACATATATTACAAACTAGCTTATTTTAGTTACTATTCATAATAACAAGGCACTTTGAAACGAAATTCTTGATTCCTTATTAATTTAAACTTCCAAATGTGATACTAAATAGTACACATATTAATTAAAGAGTAATGATGGACATTTAGCCATTCAAAACTCATTTATAAGACAGTTTTCCATTTTTTTGGCAATTAATTGTATTCACTATTTATTAAATTGTTTACTAATATTTCTAAGACTCTTTTTAGTCTTATTAATTTATTATTTAATATTTAAACCCACTTATAAGGTTGGGGGAGTCATTTAGTTGGTTTGATTTTGGTACCACTGTTCAGGTATGAAAGTTTACATTGTTATTTTATTATTTTTTGTGTAGAATGCTTTACCACATTTGAATTTTTTTACGGGCTTTTGAGATCCAGTTTACTTCGTAAACGAACTAGTTTATATTAATCACATACATATTACATGCTATATATAAAATGTTAATGTTTCCTTTTACATTCTACATGCTCAATAATTACAAATTTATATTCATAATATCAATTTAATGTTATCTAGAAAATTTAAATAGAAATTAAAAGAAATTTTAAAAATAATTTGTTGACTTATGTTTTGGGTTCTTATAATTATGACAAGTAAAATTTATCATTATTTATCAAAAATATTTTTACAAATTCTCAATTTAATTTATATAATTAAAAGTTTAACATACAACTAATAATAATGTGTTAATTGTCAATAATTTATTAGTAACTTGATACTTATTTCGAGTATATTCCTATCATTATTCTGGCAACCAAACAAAGAAACCATCAAATTCCATGTATTACTATTATAACAACCAAATGGTGGCATATTCTATTCTCGGAATTCTATTCCAGGAATGTGATTCCAAGAATTGACATTCCATGAACCAAACGACCCGTAAGAGAGATCATTTACCTCTTCTCTTCAAGATTTCCTCACTTGTTTTCTCTTGTTCTTTCTTGATTGAAAACCGGCAAGGACCTTTTATCACTTGTCAATCTTCTAACCAATACACATATAAGAGTAATGAGCATTAAGTTTAATACTCAAACTCATAATTAAACCCTAGATTTACATAAGTGTATTAAAACACTAAAATTGATGTTTACCTTTGGAATTTGAAAGAGAACTTGAACGAGTGGCAAGATAGGACTCCTCCTAGTCCTTTGAAGTTTGAATTAAGCTAAGAAGAGAGCAAGGTAATGCACCATTAAGGGATGAATTTTCGGTTATACACAAAAATGGAGGGAAGCATGGTTTTTCTTTGACTTTCCTTACCTTGAAGCAAAGGAGAATGACAAGGCATGAAAAGATGAGCTCAAGCTCCTCCAATGGAGATTCTTCATGGCATCAAAATGGAGTTCTTGGAGATTTGAAAAGATAGAAGTGTAGAGCTTGGTCTAACTAAGACAAAGGTAGTCTTGAAATTGATTTTGGAGCATGGAATCATAAGTTACAGGCAAAAGAAGATGAAGAATGGAGTTGTACTGTTGGAGAACGGCTGGAGCTTGGGAGGATGAAGATGAACACGTTGGGAATGAGTGGGGAAAGAAGCAAATGAGGAGAGAGGTAGTCATTTGGAGATATTTATGTTATAAAGGTAATTTCTACTTTTTACTTACTTTTCTTCCTTTCGTTAATTAACTAGCACATGGTGGTGAGTCACCACATAGAAAACCGTCACCCCTTACATATTAGAGATATTTATGGTCTTTGTTGACCAAATAATTGACTTATATTGACTTATAACTTAAACTAGCACTATTTGAGCACTATTCACAAATTAAGGCACATAATTGTGAAATTTTTGATTTCCCATTGATTTAAACTTCCTAATGTGATACTAAGTAGTACACATGTTGATTAAAGAGTAATGATGGACATTTAGCCACTCAAAACCCATTTCAAAGACAATTTTTCAAAAATGTGCTTTAAGGCTCCTTAAAGCACATTTTGTGTTTTAGCTTGTTTTCAAGCTTGGTTTTCTTTTGTAATTGATTTAATATGTTCATTATCATGTTTATAAGGTCTAAGAATGACCTTTAGGTATTATACAAGGTTACACCAAGTCTAGAGCAAGTATTTGCTTAAATTGACTTTAAGGTGTTTTCTTGTGTTTTCTTTGGCTTAATTGTCTACCAATGTTTCCTAAGGACTTAATTAGCCTTATCAAATCATAATTGCATATTATTAAGTCTTGGTAGGTTCTTTGGGTCCTAACCAAGTTCATTCCAAGCTTAGAGCATGTTTTTGCTCAAACTGTGTTTATGGTACTTTATTGTTTTTACTATGGTTTAAATTGTTCACTAATGTTTCTAAGGCACTTTTTAGCCTTAATATACCGTATTTTAATGTTTAAACAACATATCAAGGTTTAGGGTATTTCAATCTACCCCCCTTAAAAGAACTTCGTCCTCGAAGTTCACACTCCTCCCGCATCATTTGGATTAGAACACGGGGATTACTTGCAAAATGAAACTTCCATAACCCAACATACTTTACATCGCACCCTCGGACTTAACAGTCCGGGTAACATATACGCATCCATACATAACATAACATACTTACAAGATAACCTCGGACTCAACGGTCCGGGTATCTTAACAACATTGTACTTACATAACAACCCTCAGATCTCTGGTCTGGATAACATAACAACATTCAGACTCATTGGCCTGTGTAACATAACCAAATTCAGAACTCGACCACATTAGGACTCAAGGTCAAAATAATATTTATCACACATACCACACAACATGTCATAACATGTATAGCAATCAAAATACCCTTTTATATACATTGTTATCCCGCAGATTTCTTTGGGAGATCAAATCAATCACTTAAGTATAAGAAATTTCTTTATTTAAGGTATCTATCGAAGGTATTGCAAATACCAATTGAAAATCCTTTTGAAAACGCATACAACTCTAAGTCCAACTTATGCTCTTTGCTTCTTTTCCTAGCGTGGTTATTTGTGACCACTTAGAGGGAGCTTCAAGAATCATCCAACCCTGATGTGATCAGCATCAGTGTTGAACTATCCTTCCACCCCAATTTGTGTTCGGCTTCCCTTGATCACATGCAAATCAAGTTCCACCTCCCACTTCATTTTCGAGCATCAAATAATACACTCATTTCCAATTTTCTATCTTGTTGGTCATTCTAGTCATAATCATTACATCTCCAAAGGATAGAACTCCATCTATCAGTTATCTAAATTCACTTTAATCCAGGTACCTAGGAAATCTTATTCTCACTAGGTTCTATGTCGGTTTCATACCCTTTTATGAATCACTATATTACATATATACATATATTTTATCAAAATACAACACTCAGTTTTACATTTATACACTGTCGGAGTTTTTCTTCCCCGGGAGTTTCTTTACTCCCTCATACTTGTACTACCACACAACAATTAACAAGGTAGTCACACTTATCACAATGGTATTTCGTATCTTCTGTGCAAAATTACCACAATTAAACCATTAATGAATGCATATGTTTTTGTAACACACGCACCAATCATCCAAACAAGTTATTTTGTGCTATGCACAACATAGTTCATGTACACTTGTACGGTAAAACACACTAGCGGTTTTGCGCTCTACCCCCCTTAAAAGGGATTACGCCCACGTAATCAACCACTGAACATTGGTTTAAAATGTTCTACCATCGTGAAGTGTTTTAACTTCCACGTGGTCTGTTATACAATGTGTTCTGGTTAGAGGATCTTAACCATATTGGCGGTTTAGTCCCTAAACCAAGAATTCTCATTGGAGTTCGTTTAACTCATAACCGGTTTCGGTTCTGGCCTGTGAGGCTTCTAGGCATTAACAATTAGTCGTTTATTCGTATTCACAATGCATATTCAGTATGTGAAGCATGGGTTCACTAACCTCTGCTGCGCGACTCTGATAACTTTAGAGCTTAGTTTGCCCCATTCATTTTCCTCAATATATGTACATCACCGATTCATCACCTTTATCTTGTGAAGAATGGTTTCTCAACCGATGTGTGGTATTGCTCGCCGTGTGCGAATTCGGTGAGTTTCAACTTTCTATCCACTTCCATAATAATTTACTGTGTATACTGCTATGTATTTCACAATGATTGACTTGATTCCTTCTGACTTACTGTCGGTTGAGGTTGAGCCACTACCTAATGTGTAGTGCTCTCTCGGTTATTTCCCACACTCGAGGTATATTCCATACCAATATTTGGTATTTAGTGCTACTGTAGTCACTTGTTGTTAATCATGCCTCCACATTTGGTTCTGTACAAGTATTCTTTCATTGGTACAACCTTGCATTTTCTATGCATCGGTCATTATAGCGTTATAAGTCTCTTTCTACTTCCACCACCGTTAACATTTCCCAAGTCCTAGCTATCCCACTCGATCATTACTGCTCAAGTGCAATACCAAAACACTCAACCATACAGAGTGCAGAGGCGTAAACTCTTGGCAGCAAATCTCTTATGTCGATTGCAATAGGAATGAACATTGTTTTTCACTGAGATTCTTATTTCGTAATACTGGCTACTGGCTTACTACCTGGTTCATTTGTTAACACTTACCGTTGTATCTCCACTGGGTTTAACTCATAACTATGCTCATTCACCATTTAATCATTTCACAATACTTATACAACGGTCGCTTATTGCGCACCGTATCCTTACTCATTATACAACATCAACTTACACTGCATCCGCTATTATATTAGCTTCCGCCATTACACTGTGTTTCGCCACTTATTTGGCTGATTGTTGAATATGCTGTTCTTCGAGTCTTTATGCTCCTTGAGCGTTGTTCACTACACATTTAGCATCACACACCTATGGTGGTTGCTATTAGACTTATTACTCTTCCGGTCTCCGCCATTGGTACAAACATTTCTTTACTTAAGACGACTACTCAAATCATTCTTGGGTAGTAAAAATATGGTCACTCTTTAACATATTTCTTGAACTTGACTCACATAACTACCACTCCCGCGGTTTCACAATATCGAGAGGTATCCCCACTCATAAAGCAGTGGTTCGTTCTCCGCTCTATTTACTTGTATAACATAAACTTTCGTAATCAATAAAATTTACTTAACACATTTTACTTATGGCTTATAAGCCTTACTGCCTCGAACTCTGCTCATTATAGGTTGTTCACACTCATTTACTTCTCTGTACAACATTTCATGATTTGGAGGTTGTATTGACTCCACGACAGGGTCGTTGCGTCACTATTCCTACCAAGTTGTCTCTTTGGCAACTTAGGGTCCTACTGTTAAGTGGGTTCCCTTCGGTGTTTAAACCGAGTAATTGTTTCAACTCTTGCGTTTCTGTCACATTGTTTCATCCAACAATTGTTGATCCAAACACCCCTCAAGGATTGCTCCTCGGTGTTGCCAAGGTATGCCATTACATCTGGCTTGCACTTATGGGTACATTTAGTAAACTACACCTTTTTGCATTCTTAGCTGGGTTTACTATCCTCTTCTGTGAAGGTCGATATTCCCCGGTAGTCTAGATGTTCATTCCGGGAGTTTCATCCCGTTTGTTGCACATTAACGTGTCCATATCAGGCATCTGCCTTGCCATGTACAGGCTGGGTCACCGTTCCAGCTATCACGTTTATCCCTGAGGATCCTTGAGACATATGCGATGTCTCGTATTCCCTGACTCTTAAACATTTCCTTGAAACGAATTCACTAATTAACAGAGTTCTCTTACTCCGACCATTCTTGGTAATCCATTGCTCTTGCTCACTGCTGACCATAGTATGAAGTTGACTAGTTCCCGTGTTCCTGACTCTACTCGTATACATATGTGGGGTACCATATTGATAAATTGCTACTTACCCGACTAACTCATGAATGAGTCTGTCAGGTCCACAAGCTCCTACCGGAGTGCGGTCGTACTCGTAGTGTCCGTCACACGCCTAGGTGAAGTATTCTGTTGTTAACTCCCTTATATCATCCTGTGATGATATGCATTCCGTGCTTCCCGAACTTAATCAAGGAAAGTTCATCCATTGTTGTATTATTTAGAACTCGCTCCATTTCCCCGGGTTGCTACCCTTGGGTTTACTGGTTTGGTTTAAAAGAAGGTTAGAAATAAATATTGGTTTGAAAGAAAATTTGGTTTTGAAAGAAAAGAGTTTGAAAGAAAAATTCTCGTGGTTTCACAACGTCTTCTTGTCTTAACCAAGTCTAGGTTCTTGCTGACTGGTGTATTCCCATTAACAAGGGTTAGGCTGTTAAGCCCTTCCACAGTTATGACGATCTCACTTAACTTCGTGGTACTATACTAAGTACTTGTAGTTGTTAAAAATTTTCCCGAACAGCCCTGTTATAGCAGCACATGCCATGGCAAGTGCGCCATGTTAACTGGCTTACCTGCTGAACACTTACTGGTTGCGGTATTGTTTTTTTTCTATCTGCACAGTATTCAGTGGCCTTGTTGGCCCTTACCTTGATACTCTAATTGGCAATTAATCTTCTGCACAACTTCTCATTGTCTTCACATGATAATCGTTAGCTAGGGTGTTTCCCATTCTGGGAGACCCCTTTTTACTTAGTACTGTATCTTCTTTGTAGCCTGTTCCACGCATTTGTCGTGGTTACTGAGACTTGTCTCTTGTTTGGGTACTACGTTGTAGTTCCTTAGTCGGCTGGTATACCGTTGGTGTATTATTTTCCCGTAGACATGTGTCTCTGGTTCCATTACTTTACTTCTTACCTGTTGCACAGTCGGTGCGTTGCAAGCTGGTTGTTCTCGACTGCCCGGCATGTCGACCCAGGTTGTCGGAAATTCTATTCTCCTATGCATAGGATCCTTCATTCTTCGCTATTAAATGCGGTTGACATTGTTCAGATGGAAACCGTCTCCGGGATTCCCACTTTCTGGGATCTACCGTAAGACAGGTTCTCCTTACTTACAGCGATGTTTAATAACAGCCAGATCGGGCTCTCCCGAGTAAGAGAGGACTTTCATCTCTCTGGCGTTCTTCCCAAGTTATAAAACAGGGATTGTGGAGGGCGGGAAGGATATTGTAGGTTTCCAGTACACACTGGTAATTCCTAACTAGTGTATCTCTCACGCTATCACTCAACCCTTAACCCCAAGTACTAAAATCCTAACTCGGTACTTCTTAAGCTCGGTAATTCAGTCATCAGAGCGATACTTCGCTCTGATACCACTTTTTGTAACACCTTAACTACAACACTTAATAACCATTTGCAACGGAAAACATACATCATCACATTACTTAACTCGTTGGTGTTACACGTCGTTAGCCACCCACGTGGCTAACAAGGCTAATACATATACATTGTATCGGTCTGATGGACCAGATTCCCGAGCAACTACACATTACAATCTCTTTCCATTCCAACAATCATTATACATTTACACTTCAACTGTACCGAGTATTTACAAACTAATGCCGACAACAATTTTGGTCTTACTATACCTACAATACATACTCAATCAATTAAACTACCCATTGAAAACAACTACCCCGTCCTACTCTCGAACGGCTTCCAGCATCTTGTACCTGAAAAATAAGAGAGAAAGGGTGGCCCCCAGGGGGCTCAGCACAATGCTGGTATGGTAATTGTGCAGCCCGCATGCTACCGGGCCACGCACAACTAATTGTCATCTAAGCATGTGGTTGATTATATTTAAATCATGCATGTAAACTATAAACACATAACACATTACATACCCACAACAATGGGGCTCAACAGAACTGTCAACACATCCATATACGTTAAATCACTCATGGTGTTCTTTAACCCTAGAGGGTTTCTCCTCTATTGGAGCTATTTCCTTAATAGACGACACTTACTCCCTAGTCGCGTTATACTCCAAATCGTCTTATAATAACCTGGGATTCATATCCATGATCCCCATTCTCCACATAACAACCCATTTCACGTTTCAACGTACATACAACATAACATCGCAACATTAACACATAACATAACGGGAACGATTCTCTTTAGGAACCGACCCAAACATAGTTAGTTCACTTGTTGAGCCTAGAGAATGTTGTCAATCTCATGCTAAGCTCGTTACATAACTCGTTACCGTCCTGTTAAATGAACGGATAACTTAATCCCAAGGTGCGTTGGATATAGTAATCCAAGCACACCGAACAAACATAGTATGCCCCTGGGCCCGACGTGAGTCAGTAAATAGCCTTGGATAAGCTAAAGGGAAGGTTGAGAACCAAAAAGGAAAACAACCATAACATACAGAGAGGATCGAACCTGATATGACAACGACCCCCATCTACACCACGCGTGGCCGGAACACTCCGGACTCCTCACTCCCCGTTAGCACTTGTTTAGAAGTCTCATCATTGACTTAGTACATTAATTCACAAATAGGTGGTTAGGTCTAGTTAGACACACACAAGGGTAGTGAACATACTAACACGCAAAACCACATAACTAACTCATGCATAGCCGTGGTTAGAACGTTCCCATGTTTGGGTCGTTAAATCCGAATACCGATCTATTATGTAATCCTAGAGTCGGTTAGTTAAGTTTAGCACATATTTAAAGCTAAACGGTATCGGAACTACGCACGCCACATAATTAAACAACTATAAACTCATTACATGGTTTTATCTTAAAAGGTGACAAACATACAGAAAAACACATTGGCATACAAGCCGGTGTAATCCGGTAGAACACAGATTGCAAGAAAACCATACCTGTCACCAAGGTCCACTCTAATGTGTCCTCCTAGGTTCCTCGAACAATTCTCGTACAACTGGTGACATTACAATTACTTTCGTTAACATTGGGGTAACATGTTCGTTTAACGACTAATGCGCCTATAGTTAACCCCGTCATCCCGTTATACTTAGGTTTACTCTTGTGATCTTAACTTCACAACTCTCACATCAAAACTAACACTTTTTTACATATTTTATGGCCTTTACATGTCACCAAACAAGGCCTAAACATCACCTAAAACCATTACCTTTCAATCCCCCATCATTAGAAGCCTTAAACAAATTGTTTTCTTTCTCTCTGGTCTGGACCGCCCCTCTGGGGAGGTCCCAGGGGTGGTCCACAACAGAAGCCACACTTGTACTGCAGAATTCGACTGGACCTCCCCACAGGGGCGGTCCTTAGGGGCGGTCCAGAACAGACCCCATTTTTCAAAGTGCTTTTCTCCTCATTTTGAACTCCAAATTCATCCCAATCTTTTCCTAAGCATTACACATGATTTCCCACATGTTTTAACATCTTTTTGGCACACTACTCTTATCATCCCAAAAACTCCTTAAACATTTACTCAAACTTTTACTAAATCCTTAACACTTAGAACATTTTACCTTACACTTGTAACTTGTAATCTTGTTTAAAACTTCCACCAACCAAAGTGTTCTTCCACAACAAGATAACCACTTCTAAAGCATCATTTTACATCACACTCATCCCCTTTACACACACTCCTTATGTCTTTCCCACAAGTTCATAATTAAACCTTCACAAGGCATTATACTTCCATTGTTCACCAAACTTTGCACAAGATCAAACCACATTTCCACCATGACCTTGGTGTATCTAGAAATCATCCATTAGTTCTCTAAACCTCCAAGACAATGCCCAAGACATCTTAACACTTAAGAACACCTTAACTCGCTTTATTTCACCAGTTTAAACCTTAACCACTCCTAGTACAACCTAGGTCACAATACTTCACCAAAGCACTTAAAACTCTTGTTTTCCCCCACCAAGTTTTGCCATAGGTTCCCTAGTACATTCTCACACCCAAACACTTAGGTTTTCACCTTTAGACAACCAAGAACACTTAATCACTTAATACACATTCCTTACACACAAACATATTGTTTTTCATCTTTTAACCATCAAAGACATTCATCTTCACAAGAAATGCTCTTTACACACATCTAAACCTTCAAACTACACTACATCACAATATAGTGCATAAATTTAAATTGCTTGGCACTTAGGCCCTTAAATTGCATAAACCTTAAACACTTAATTTCCACATTTAAATGCCTTCAACCTGCAAATACACACAACAATGCTCCCATGTTATTTTAGTCCACCTTGTGGATAGTTTTCTATGTCATTTCCCATTGGCTCTTCAGGTTATTTGTAAAGCAAATATAGCTCAATTCCCTAGTACACAAAATTACCTTAAGAGAGATCATTTACCTCTTTTGTTCAAGATTTCCTCACTTGTTTTCTCTTGTACTTTCTTGATTAAAAACCGGCAAGGACCTTTTATCACTTGTCAATCTTCTAACCAATACAAATATAAGAGTAATGAACATTAAGTTTACTACTCAAACTCATAATTAAACCCTAGATTTACATAAGTGTCTTAAAACACTAAAATTGATGTTTACCTTTGGAATTTGAAAGAGAACTTGAACAAGTGGCAAGATAGGACTTCTCCTAGTCCTTTGAAGTTTGAATTAAGCTAAGAAGAGAGCAAGGTAATGCACCATTAAGGGATGAATTTTCGGTTATACACAAAAATAGAGGGAAACATGGTTTTTCTTTGACTTTCCTTACCTTGAAGCAAAGGAGAATGACAAGGCATGAAAAGATGAGCTCAAGCTCCTTCAATGGAGATTCTTCATGGCACCAAAATGGAGTTCTTGGAGATTTGAAAAGATAGAAGTGTAGAGCTTGGTCTAACTAAGACAAAGGTAGTCTTGAAATTGATTTTGGAGCATGGAATCATAAGTTACAAGCAAAAGAAGATGAAGAATGGAGTTGTACTGTTGGAGAACGGCTGGAGCTTGGGAGGATGAAGATGAACACGTTGGGAATGAGTGGGGAAAGAAGGAAATGAGGAGAGAGGTAGTCATTTGGAGATATTTATGTTATAAAGGTAATTTCTACTTTTTACTTACTTTTCTTCCTTTCTTTAATTAACTAGCACATGGTGGTGAGTCACCACATAGAAAACCGTCCCTCCTTACATATTTGAGATATTTATGGTCTTTGTTGACCAAATAATTGACTTATGTTGACTTATAACTTAAACTAGCACTATTTGAGCACTATTCACAAATTAAGGCACATAATTGTGAAATTTTTGATTTCCCATTGATTTAAACATCCTAATGTGATACTAAGTAGTACACATGTTGATTAAAGAGTAATGATGGACAATTAGCCACTCAAAACCCATTTCCAAGACAATTTTTCAAAAATGTGCTTGAAGGCTCCTTAAAGCACATTTTGTGTTTTAGCTTGTTTTCAAGCTTTATTTTCTTTAGTAATTGATTTAACATGTTCATTATCATTTTTATAAGGTCTAAGAATGACCTTTAGGTATTATACAAGGCTACACCAAGTCTAGAGCAAGTATTTGCTTAAATTGACTTTAAGGTGTTTTCTTGTGTTTTCTTTGGTTTAATTGTCTACCAATGTTTCCTAAGGACTTAATTATCCTTATCAAATCATAATTGAATATTATTAAGTCTTGGTAGGTTCTTTGGGTCCTAACCAAGTTCATTCCAAGCTTAGAGCATGTTTTTGCTCAAACTGTGTTTATGGTACTTTATTGTTTTTACTATGGTTTAAATTGTTCACTAATGTTCCTAAGGCACTTTTTAGCCTTAATATACCATAGTTTAATGTTTAAACAACATATCAGGGTTTGGGGTATTTCATTGTTAATTTCACAATAACTAAATTTATTGCTAACTTATTATATTGATAAGTTTTTGCTAATTGTAATGGGAATTTCTTTCTTGATGAATTCACTAAGAAAAATTAGTAGCTAAATTATTTTATTAATAATTTGTAACAAAGTTTTTGTTAAAAATATTATGCACAAATTTGTAGTTATTAAATAGCTAATTAGAAATCATAGCAACAAAAATATTTCTTGCCAAAATACATTTCTTGCTATTTTTTATGTATCATATCTAATTTCCCACAAGCAGTAATTTCTTTGTTGTATATGTTTCTAGTAATGTCTAAGGGACTTCTAGTTCGACTAGTTGGTGTCATTGATATTGTTGTATGGGCGAGCTTTGTTTGGAAGCATATTCCATGGATTCAACTGTTCAGCATGAATTCGTGTGTTTAGCACCCTTCGCGTACGCTTTCATTTTCTTGGGTAGATAACTTTTTGCACGGAGGTGAGAAAACATATTCGTTCATGTAGGGAGGCTGTTTCTTTTGATTTACTTTACCAATTGCACACTTCTAACTAGTCTACAGCTCGTTTTGGAGTATATCGTTTAGTAAATTTGATTATGATCGTTTGTATGAACGGGGGATGTGGCTGACCAAATGGTGTATTTGTAACACCCCCAAACACTGGCCTAGGAGTTAGGGGTATTACACGCCGCGTATTATTACATAATAACGCAAGGCTCTAATAAACGAACTTAAGCAAATAATCAAATAAGGCCCAAAACGAATACTTGAATAAAGTATAATCAAATGATGTCGTAACATCCCAGAGTTATTACAGAACCCACCAAACGAATGACAAAAGCGAAAGCTAACTGAAGAGGCCCAAAGGCACAGAGTCAATACAAATGCTTAAAGATCCAAACAACAAAACAAACTAAACTCCAGAGCTGCAAGGTGACCCTCACTGATCAATCTGCAATGTTAGATAGAGTAAGGGAATGAGCAAACAACTATGCCCAGTAGATGACAAACTTCATCAACTAGCAAGCTCAAAACATTTTACAGAACATTATCAAATCAGAAGGAATAGACGGAAACCATAAGCATGTTGGAAAGCAGAAACAGAAGTCCATACAATAGAGGACTAAACAGAGTCAGAAGCAGACATGAGCAGAAAACAGAGCGGGACACTAGTTGATCACAGCATACAGACAGAACAAGCAACCAGCTCGTGAACAGAATGAGGAAACCTCACTCGTAAACAGAACAGGTGAAACCCGTGAACAGAACGGGAACATCACCCGTGAACGAAGGATCCTACATAGCGCGCTACGAGACAGCGAGACCAGCCATCCAAAGGTTTAGATACAGAGATAACTAGGTCCCAAAACAGAAGCTTAAAACCATTAAGCATATGTGCACCAAGGGCACCAGAAAGCACATAGACAGCTTGGAAATTAGAAGGGGAATCCAACCCCGCAAACGGAAGTCAAAACGGAGCTCAAACGAGCAAGTTATGGTCAAAACAGTAGCTCGTCCGAACTTGTGTCCGGACGTCAATGTTCGGACACAAGTCGAACCTTAAAACAGAAACAGAGACAGAGATGTCCAAACATCCAAGCTCGGACTGATGTTCGGACGTTCTTCGGATACAAATACGCGTAAAGTCCACAAGTCGAAACAAAATCAGAAGGAAGAGAACAGGGTGTCCGAACTTATGTCCTGACTTACAAGTTCAGACACCACTTGATACTTGTAAGCCGGTCTCGTCCTTGCACCCCGTCCGAACATCGAAGCTCGGACGGAAGTCCGGACACGTCAAAATTCCAGAAAATACAGAACGCAACAAGGCATGTCCGAACTTCCAAGTTTGGACGGAAGTCCGGACGCGCCGAAAAACCCAGAAAACAGAGGCGAATTATCACAAACCAAAGCACCAAAACAATGTCAAAACGTTATAAGTTTTCAGAAAACAACCTTGGGGGTTTGTAAGCATTAAAACGATGTTAAACAGATAGTTCACAATCACAATTCACAATTCAAAGACAGAACGCATTCAGAATTCAGAGCCGAAACGAAACTCCCCAAGGCCGAACACACTAGCCGAATCCATAAGCCACCTACCTCGATAATTGACAGACGAATCCTAAATCAAAACAGTAGAGCCCAACCACGCAGAATCCCGAAACGCAGACCGATGATGCCAACCAAAACACTGAATTCGCAGAGAAGAACAGCCCCCAAATCAGAATATCGAAACGCGAAATCCAAACTGTCAAGACAATGGAAACCCAACCCTTACATGACTTCGCCCACGAATTCGTAGAGGACACCAACCGTAGAAGAATTCGACAGAGGCGAAATAGAATCTTGATCCGAACCAGGCCTTGCAACGGAGTAGAGATCAATAGCAGAATCTGAATTGCAGAAGAACAATAGCAGCCTCAAGAGAGAGAAGGGAGCAGAGAAGGGAGGAGTGTCTTACGGTTTCAAGAAACTGAACGGGGAAAAGAGCGTGACTGAGATCGTGAGTTGGTAGTGGGGAAAATACTGATTAAGAGAGTTAGGGGATTGAGAAGTTAATTACTGATTTAATTACTTACCAGTAATTAGAAGGGGAATGGAAAATGACCCATTAGTCCTCGCCTTTAATTAAAAGGACACCCATGTCCGAAGGATTAAATAACTCATTTAATCAGCTTGTAACGAGATAGAATACAATGGAATTCCGAAATAAACTTTGGGTTATAACATCACCTCCCCCTTAAAAGAATTTCGTCCTCGAAATTAAAACATACCTACTGCTCGAAGAGGGCGGGAAACTTAGAGCGCACTTCGCTTTTGACCTCCCAGGTCGCTTCCTCCTCTGACTGACCCGACCACTGCACCTTCACCAAGGGCATGGTCTTACTCCTGAGCTTGCGAACATCCCGGGCTAAAATCCTCGTAGGAACTGCTTCAAAGGTGAAGTCCTCCCTCAACTGAAGCGGACTGAAGTCAATCACATGTGACGGGTCCGGAATATACTTCCTCAGCATAGACACGTGGAACACACTGTGAACGCTCGCCAACGACGGTGGCAAAGCTAAACGGTAGGCAACGGTCCGATCCTCTCCAGGATCTCAAAAGGACCCACAAAGCGAGGGCTAAGCTTGCCTCTCTTCCCAAACCGGACGACTCCTCGAACTGGAGACACCTTCAGATACACATGGTCGCCCACCTCAAACTCTAGAGGTCGTCTCCTCTGATCGGCGTAGCTCTTCTGACGACTCTGAGCCACAAGCAAACGCTCCCTGACAGACTGAATCTTAGCTACCGCATCCTCAACTAAGTCCGGACCAATAACTGCTCTCTCCTTCAGGTCGTCCCAATAGATGGGTGACCTGCACCTCCTACCATATAGAGCCTCAAACAGGGCCATCCCAATGCTAGTCTGGAAGCTGTTATTATATGCGAACTCTATCAGCGCCAGGTGCTGATCCCAACTGCCCCCGAAGTCAAGCACACATGCCCTGAGCATGTCCTCAAGGACCTGATTCGTCTTCTCTGTCTGTCCGTCTGACTGAGGATGATACGCTGAGCTGAAAGACAACTTCGTCCCTAAAGCCTGATACAAACTCTGCCAAAATCTGGAAACGAAGCGCGGGTCTCTGTCAGACACAATAGAAGCAGGAACTCCATGCAGACGCACTATCTCATCCACCTACAACTAAGCCAAGCGATGCAAACTGAAGGTCTTCCTGACTGGCAAGAAGTGAGCGCTCTTCGTGAGCCGGTCCACTATCACCCAAACTGCATCAAAACCCCTCGGAGTCTTGGGCAGTCCCATGACAAAATCCATACCGACGCTCTCCCACTTCCACTCCAGGACGGGAAGAGGTTAAAGCAGACCAGCTGGTCTCTGATGCTCGGCTTTGACCTGCTGACAGTTCCGACATCTGGATACAAAGTCAAAAATATCCCTCTTCATGTTGCTCCACTAGAATGTCTCACGTAGGTCCCGGTACATCTTCACACCTCCTGGGTGCACCGAGTACGGGGCTCCATGTGCCTCCTGCATAATCTCTCGCCTCAGAGCATCATCTGCAGGCACACAGACACGGTCTCTGAACCTCAGGCAACCATTCACTGAAACTCTGAACTCAGACTCCTGACCAGCAGCAATCTCATCCCTGGCCTTGATCCGGTCGATCAAGGTAGGCTGAACCTGCAACGCTGCTAACATCCCAGACCTCTCTGGACGAACGACCCAGATACCTATACGCTGCAACTCGAGAGTAGACCTCTGCACACCGGACAAAGCGCAAACGGCTCCAGACGGGCCCCTCCTACTGAGCGCATCGGCAACCATATTCCCCTACCAGGGTGGTAGAGGATCTCCAAGTCATAATCGTGTAGCAACTCCAGCCACCTCCTCTGCCTCAAGTTCAACTCCTTCTGAGTGAACAGATACTTGAGGCTCTTATGGTCCGTATAAACTTTGCTCGCTGCCCCATACAAGTAGTGCCTCCAAATCTTCAGGGCAAACACAACAGCCGCTAACTCCAGGTCATGGGTCGGATAGTTCTTCTCATATGGCTTCAACTGACGAGAGCCATATGCTACTACCTTCCCACGCTGCATCAGCACACACCCAAGTCCCTTATGGGACGCATCACAGAACACCTCCATACCCTCAGTCCCCTCTGGAAGAGTCAGAATCGGTGCAGACGTCAACCTCTTCTTCAACTCCTTGAAGCACAACTCACAGGCCTCACTCCACTCGACCTTCACATCCTTCTGCAGTAGACGAGTCAACGGGATCACCAACTTGGAGAAGCCCTCCACAAACTTACGATAGTAGCCCGCTAGTCCAAGGAATCTACGAATCTCTCCAACATTAGTAGGCCTCGCCCACTCAGTAATAGCTCGAATCTTCTCCGGGTCCATGGAGATACCATCCTTAGAGACCACATGTCCCAAGAATACCACCTGATCCAACCAGAACCCGCACTTCTTCAGCTTCGCATACAGCTCCTTCTCCCTTAGAGTCTGGAGAACGGTCCTCAAATGCTCCTCGTGCTCCTCAGTACTCTTGGAATACACCAAGATATCATCTATAAATACCACGACGAACTGATCCAGAAAGGGTTTGAACACCCGGTTCATCATATCCATAAACACAAAGGCGCATTCGTCAAACCGAATGGCATCACTAGGAACTCGTAATGTCCATAATGAGTCCTGAAGGCAGACTTAGGCACGTCGTCTGACTTAATCCTCAGCTGATGATAACCGAACCTCAGATCGATCTTCGAAAATACCTTAGCTCCTGCTAACTGGTCGAACAAATCATCTATGCGCGGGAGAGGATACCTATTCTTAATGGTAACCTTGTTGAGCTCCCTGTAGTCAATGCACAAACACATACTACCGTCCTTCTTCTTAACAAACAGAACGGGCGCACCCCAAGGCGACACACTAGGGCGGATGAAGCCCTTATCCAACAACTCCTGCAACTGAACCTTCAATTCCTTGAGCTCAGCAGGCGCCATCCGGTATGGGGCCTTAGAAATGGGCTGAGTCTTAGGTGCGAGCTCGATCGAGAACTCCACCTCTCTGACAGGGGGAAGCCCAGGTACATCATCCTGGAACACATCTAGGAAGTCTCTGACCACTGGAATCTCCTCCAACTTCGCGTCCTTGCGAACCTCAGGGATGTAGCACAGATATCCTTGGCATCCTTTCCTTAGAAAGCGAAACGCCTGCATGGCTGAAATAACTGGCGGCGAGCACGGGAGTCCATTCCCTGCTACTACTAGGCGGGGCTGACCCGGCTCCTCAAAGGTGACTCTCGAAGCAGCACAATCAATGTGGGCATGGTGCGAAGCAAGCCAATTCATGCCCAAAATCACATCAAAAGTAGTCATCTCCATCGGGATGAGGTTAGCACACATAGTCCTATCTCTGACTAACACAGGACTATCCTTACAAACAGAATTCAGAAGCATAGAAGAGTCCCTAACTAATGGACTATGCACACACAGCTCAACACCCGGAGGCACAACAGGCAAACCGGGCTCACCCACTAACTCAACAGAAATAAAAGAGTGGGTGGCTCCAGAGTCAAACAAGCAGAAAACAGAACGAGAAGACAGCTGGAGAATACCTGTGACAAGTCTGTCAGTCGATCGGTCTCTCTCTCCAGCCATCGCGTACACTCTAGCCTGGCCCTGGGGCTTCTTCTGCTCAGCCCGGTCTCGATCTCTGGACTCTGAAGCAGACTCAACAGCTCTACCTCCAGAGCTACCTCTGCTCCTCTCAGCCTGAGGGCAATCAGCAATTCGGTGGTCCAAGAAGCCGCACTTGAAGCAGGCTCCTGACTTCCTATAGCAGTCCTGACCTCTGTGAAACTTGCCGCAGACCCGGCACTTCAGAACGGGAACTGACGAAGTCGAACCACCTCTATCTCGTGAACAGTCTCCAGACCGGTCTCCAGCTCGATCTCCAGTAGACTGCTTCTTCTGAGAAGCAGACTGATCTCTCCTATCACCCTCATCAGACCTCTGCTTCCTCTTCTGGTCCTTCCCTCCAGACTGGCGACCCCTCAGATTAGCCTCTACCAACAGGGCGACATCAGCAATGTCCCTAAAGGTCTTGTGACGTAGGGGCATCACAGCAGAACGGATATCCGGCCTCAAGCCGCTCTCAAACTTCCTGGCCTTCCTATGCTCATCCGGCTCAGGTGCAAACTTCGACAGGCTGATGAACTTACAAACATACTCCTCCACGCTCATATCCCGACCCTGGCGTAGTCGGTTATACTCCAGAATGCGCTGGTCCTTATACACGTCGGGGTAGAACTGCTTATTGAACTCCCCAGTAAACTGCTCCCACGTCCAAGGCTCTGGGAATCTCCCCATCACTGACCTCCACCACTCCTTGGCTTCGGCCTTGAAGAGGAAGGTGGCGAAGTCCACCTTCTGCTCCTCCTCAGAGCCCATCACACGCAGCAAATCCTCCACTTCTGACAGCCAATGACTGGCCTCCTGGGGGTCTCCTGCCCCATCGAACAATGGTGGCTTCAACTTCATGAATTCCTGAAGCACTTTCACATTCCTCCCTCCAGCCTCAGCCGGGCCTGCTCCGCCAGCTGGTCCTCCTCCAGCTGGTCCACCCCCTGCAGCCATGGTCTGCATGAGCTGCGTCATAAACTGCTGAACGGCATCAGCAACACTTCCTGGAGGGTTCGTTGCTCTTCTTGGCGGCATTCTGAAAGTCCAACAACAAGCAGTTAAGCTCACACTAGCACTGACATTTCTGACTGACTGGCTAACTTAAAATCCCAGCAGATAAGAACTTGGCTCTGATACCACTAAATGTAACACCCCCAAACACTGACCTAGGAGTTACGGGTATTACACGCCGCGTATTATTACATAATAACGCAAGGCTCTAATAAACGAACTTAAGCAAATAATCAAATAAGGCCCAAAACGAATACTTGAATAAAGTATAATCAAATGATGTCGTAACATCCCAGAGTTATTACAGAACCCACCAAACGAATGACAAAAGCGGAAGCTAACTGAAGAGGCCCAAAGGCACAAAGTCAAATACAAATGTCTTAAAAGAATCCAAACAACAAAACAAACTAAACTCCAGAGCTGCAAGGTGACCCTCGCTGATCAATCTGCAATGTTAGATAGAGTAGGGGAATGAGCAAACAACTACCCAGTAGATGACAAACTTCATCAACCAGCATGCTCAAAACATTTTACAGAACATTATCAAATCAGAAGGAATAGACGGAAACCATAAGCATGTCGGAAAGCAGAAACAGAAGTCCATACAATAGAGGACTAAACAGAGTCAGAAGCAGACAGGAGCAGAAAACAGAGCGGGACACTAGTAGATCACAGCATACAGACAGAACAAGCAACCAGCTTGTGAACAGAACAAGGAAACCTCACTCGTAAACAGAACAGGTGAAACACCCGTGAACAGAACGGGGAACATCACCCGTGAACAGAAGGATCCTACATAGCGCGCTACGAGACAGCGAGACCAGCCATCTAAAGGTTTAGATACAGAGATAACTAGGTCCCAAAACAGAAGCTTAAAACCATTAAGCATATGTGCACCAAGGGCACCAGAAAGCACATAGACGGCTTAGAAATCAGAAGGGGAATCCAACCCCGTAAACGGAAGTCAAAACGGAGCTCAAACGAGCAAGTTATGGTCAAAACAGTAGCTCGTCCGAACGTGTGTCCAGACACCACTCGATACTTGTAAGCCGGTCTCGTCCTCGCACCCCGTCCGAACATCGAAGCTCGGACGGAAGTCGGACACGTCAAAATTCCAGAAAATATAGAACGCAAGAAGGCATGTTCGAACTTCCAAGTTCGGACGGAAGTCCGGACGCGCCGAAAAACCCAGATAACAGAGGCGAATTCTCATAAACCAAAGCACCAAAACAATGTCAAAATGTTATAAGTTTTCAGAAAACAACCTTGGGGGTTTGTAAGCATTAAAACGATGTTAAACAGACAGTTCACAATCACAATTCACAATTCAAAGACAGAACGCATTCAGAATTCAGAGCCGAAACGAAACTCCCCAAGGCCGAACACACTAGCCAAATCCATAAGCCACCTACCTCGATAATTGACAGACGAATCCTGAATCAAAACAGCAGAGCCCAACCACGCAGAATCCCGAAACGCAGACCGATGATGCCAACCAAAACACTGAATTCGCAGGGAAGAACAGCCCCCAAATCAGAATATCGAAACGCGAAATCCGAACTGTCAAGACAATGGAAACCTAACCCTTACCTGACTTCGCCCACGAATTCGCAGAGGACACCAACCGTAGAAGAATTTGACAGAGGCGGAATAGAATCTTGATCCGAACCAGGCCTTGCAACGGAGTAGAGATCAATAGCAGAATCTGAATTGCAGAAGAACAATAGCAGCCTCAAGAGAGAGAAGGGAGCAGAGAAGGGAGGAGCGTCTTACGGTTTCAAGAAACTGAACGGGGAAAAGAGCGTGACTGAGATCGTGAGTTGGTAGTGGGGAAAATACTGATTAAGAGAGTTAGGGGATTGAGAAGTTAATTACTGATTTAATTACTTTCCAGTAAGTAGAAGGGGAATGGAAAATGACCCATTAGTCCTCGCCTTTAATTAAAAGGACTCCCATGTCTTGAAGGATTAAATAACTCACTTAATCAGCTTGTAACGAGATAGAATACAATGGAATTCTGAAATAAACTTTGGGTTATAACAGTATTCAAGATTACATATCTTATCTCTCAAACTTTGATTTAGGGATAATGAGGAGTGTCGCATATGTAGTACACGATAATTCTTCTCATACAAAGCCAGAGAAGGTATGTGTCTGGATCATAGCTACTTTAGCTTGTGTGTTGCACTATGCAGTGCAAGCACTCTAGCAAATTGTACGTGACAAGGCACCAGAGCCAGAAATTGCACAAGGGTCGTCACCAACCACCAGGTACACTCCACGACAATCTCTATGTGCTCTAGACACAAACGAGAAAAGAATTGAGCCGATTTGAAGAAAGAAGGGTGGCCGGAGGCAAATGAGGTATGATATTATATATTTTTTTTACTGTCATTTGGATTGACCTATCGATGCTAACTAAGTATTCTTCATGATAGAAGTTATTAATTCTCTATTTTTGTTAAATAATATTTAGCATTGCCACTGTGTTTATACCAGTTACACAGCACTGACCGTATATCAGACACTGTTAATTCGCTATTTTGATTGTAGTTATTTCTTGGCTTCTTCTGGTTTGTGAATGAAGAAATTATTCAAAGGCATCAGTTGATTTTGAGGTGAAAAGTATCGGTCAGATGTTATCAATTAATAACATGAATGTTATAACCGCTTTACTAATTGTTCAATTGTTATCAATTAATAACACGAACATTAGTTGATACAAATTTTATAATCAAGTGCGTGTTGCTAAAATGTAATATCATCTTGCCAACCAAATATTGTTGCATAGTTTTTGAAATACCCCTAAATTAATTTAAATTAATTTAGGGGATTTCTTTTATTAAACCTTTAATAATACTATTAAGTATTAAATTATTATATGTAATTATGAATATTAAATTATTATATGGAATATGAATATTAAATTAATATAAGGGGTTGTGAATTTATTAGGGGTTTTCCCCTAATTATTATACATTATTATATAGTATTATGAATTTAATAATAAGATTTATAAGTCAATAAATCTTGGGAAAATTATTAAACACTCCAAATATATTATAAAGATTTTAGGAAGTGTTGGAACATTGTTTTGAAATATAAAAGTCAATATATAATTCTAGAAACCTTAAAGCTTATTAAGCCTTGCTAGAGTTGACTTTTTGAGAATGGTCAAACCAGACCATGAAACCTATACCAAAAAAATAGGTTATGAAAAACCATGAAGATCGATAAAAAGAACGTCAAAAACGGATCATCCTAGCCAAAGTTATGCTAGTTTGAAGTTTAGAGCCAAATTTTATAACTACCACGTGTAGCCTCTCGTGCGCCCCAACACTTATCGATTCGTTCTATCTCCTTGTTTTTCTCCAACAATCATCCGATTTTGACCTAACTTGTGACGGCTATATCTCACTCGTTACTTCGAATTTTCCAGTGCCGTCTTCTCTATTCTTTTCCCTTAATTCCCTCTTTACAACCATAACTCACACATACCCTAATTCATTATACATCATCCGGAAATTCGATCCAAAGTAGGCACCTTGCAAAACCCAAACTGCAGATTCCAGTTTTTCCTTCGAATCAGGTAACTTCGACTAACCATACTTCTTCGTTTTCTCATCCAATTTTCGTGTTTCTTTAGCTCGTTTTAAAGAGCTCTAATCCTCTACAACTTGCATGTTGATGACCAAATCTAATTCTCATCACATGGAAGATATAGGCGTCTAAAGTTCCGACCCCGATCTGGTCACGTTTTGCCCAGAATTTTCCAGAACGAGAAGGTAAACTCGTAACTTCGGGTTGATTTCTTCTTGTTATCAATTCGTATGAGCAGAGCTACGTTTCCTCTTTTGATTAAGCCTTTATACTTATTCTAATTCGATCTAGAACTTAACTTATAGATCCTCAAAGTGAGCTCCTCGAAACAGTCAAGTTCGAACCTTTTCCAGAAAACTGAATCAAATTCCTTCGATTTGTGCAACTCCGGTGAGTTTCCGGTCAAATTTCTCCGTTATTGCTGTTAGTAATCATGTATCCGACCTAACCCAACAACCAATTGAGGTTATTATGCTCTGTATATGTAGAATTTTGCAAGATTGTAATCGAATCAAACTTTGAACCCTAACTTTGATTTGAATTCGAATTCCATCGTATACTGCATAATAATTGGGGAAACCGGTATCATTGGAACCGAAATTTTTTACGAAGCTATAGAAACAAGAATCACTCGATTTCGTTCTGTAGATTGTGAGAAAAACGAGAATTAGTACTCGGGTTGGAATTCGAACTTGCTGATGAACTAGGAGTACAGCAGCCGTGGATTTCGTTTTAAAGGATTTGGACGGCCGAGATTAGATCTGGTAATTTAAAACTGTTTTAGGTTTCTATAAAATTCTGTAAATAGCTCTAACTTGTTGATCTTAGTTAATGGCCTTCCCGAAAGTATTTTGACTTGAAATTTTAACCATAGATTCCTTATTTAATCTAGTTTATTTTTATGTAAATTAATATGGTTTTGGAGTTTTTAAAAGTAAGTTATGATTTTTGCAAGTTACGGGTTTTCTGGAATTATTTGGCTAAATTAAAAAGATATTTTTATGAAATAAAATTTTTATAATATGTCTAAAATGTTATAGTTACTGTATATTAAGTTTGGTAATTTTTGGGCAACGGGAAAAGGTTTTAAAATTGTGTTTGTGAGTTTTTCATAAGAATAACTTATAATATATAGTTTTTAATGTAATCAAAAATTAAAGTATAGTTGATTAATGAACTTTATAGGTTGGGGAAAATATAATAAGACTAATTAACATTTAATACAGTATGTTTATAAATATTTTGGGTATTAACTTTAAGTGAAGTAAAAATTGTTACATATATTTATATATATATTTATATGAGAGAAATAAATAGAACTTATATTAAATCAAGGAATTTAACTAAACTACATTTTATTTATTATATATAATATGGAAGCTAATATGTTTAACTAAAACTAAGGGAAATACTTTATTTTATAAACCATAAATCAGTTTTGGATATGTCTAAAAGATATTAGATATAACTAAATACAATAGAATTTCTTAAAGAATGTTCTGGATAAATCTTAATATATGTAGGTATATGTATATATATATATATATAAATACAATAAACATAGATAAAGGAAATAACATTCCTTGTGAGAAATATATAGGAAGGATATATATATATACGATAAATAATTAAATAAAAGAAATAAAATACCTTATAGAAGATAGGATATGAAGGAATTAATGAGTTAAACTAAACCTCTACATGATACTAATAAAAGAATATTATATGAGGTGGTACTAATTTATGGTCATAGGTTGAGTTTTTAGTTATCTTTGAATTTCTAAGATTTATATAAACAGTATTTAAAATACGTATATATTTAGTCAATGACCACAATGTAAATCTATAATTTGGTTAAGAAATTAATAAGTTGAAATTTAGGAATATTTGAAATTAGTTTACATAAAGTGTTACACAAATAGATCTTATTATATAATTAATAATAAAATGAATGAAATACTTCTACATTTAAATGTTCTTACTATATAAACAATAATAAAATAAATGAGTTACCTTTTAAATCTAAATGTGGAGAGGATAAATAAGTCTAGATTTAATAATTTCTTAATATTTATAGTATTGAGTAATAACTTAATATTTTGAGATAAAATCATTAAAAGGGATTATGGTATAAGACTATATTAAACTATGATTAGGAAATTACTCTAAATAATAATCCTTAAGTTTTTTAGAATTAGTTAGCCATATAAAATACATTTATTACTAATATTCAAGATGTGAGTTTATAAATAAGTGTTGTACAGAGTAGTTAAAGATTTACTAAAAGGTTTATAAATAGAAATTAGATACATAAACCTTTGAACCTTTATTTTGAGGAACTAAGTTACATAAGAGGCTATAAGGATTTACCTTTTGACACGGGAAATATTAATGTGTCATTTGAATATAAGGTATGTGGATTTTTCATAATAGATTATCTTATTAAATAATTAACAATTTCACTTACGAACCAGAATTTAATTCTTGGATAAATTCTACTTTATGTAGATATATTGTCCATCCTAAATACAATAAAGGAAATTAATTTATTAAGTTGTTCCTTTGAAACCTTTGGTCTTGTAAGTAATATAAAATGTATTTAAGACATAAGTTTATTAAAATTTAGTACAAAGGATTATACATACTCTATGGAGAGAATGTGTGTAAAAATTAAATACTCGGGAAATTAAAATGTAAGTAAGGATACATAAAAGGTTATCTTAAGACACCTTATTATAAAGTTATGGTTAAGTAAATAATATACCTTGTGGATACTAAATGTGAGAGTTCGATAAGTTTGAGTTAACTATAATATGGTTATTTCAAGATGAAAAGTAATTTAACAACTTATGACAAGATTAATAGATGGTTGTAATTAAAGGCCATTCTGAACTAAAGATAAGATAATTGAGTTTAGTAGCTCAAATAAGTTATACTAAAATGCATCTACAACACTACGATTTCAGTATACAGGATGTAGATCTTAATTAAGTTAAGGGAAAGACTTAATCATAATGGGTTGTCTAGTAGAAATTGTTTAAATACATAATCTTTACATTGTGAGATAATAATATAGTATTCTGAGATGAGTCCATCATAGGTCATAATACAATGTTTATTTTAAATTAAGAATAGAGGTATTGAGCTTAAGATTATTGTCGAAATTCTTAGATTTAATTATATAACATAAACACATTTATGATATAGAGGTCTCAAAAGTCTTGAATGTGAGGATTGTGGTTAAGTATGAATAAAGTGGATAGGAGTGGACAATTAGCCAATGTTGATCGAATACATTCCTTGATCTTACCACCTTGGTCTATACAACGTTCTTAGATAACACAAAGATTATACATAACATTTAAGTGAGGGCTTAAAAGATAATTGAGACTTTGAAATAAGAGTAAGGAGTTTATTTAAGCGTAACATAGGCTACAAGTGATTGATGGTAGATTATCTTTAATATTCTTCAGAGTACTGTTGATTGTTTGCGCAAGTTGATTAGAACTGCTACAGCGTTACCTAGGTATGATTTCTCGTACTCAGCTTGTTGTGTTTTGGACCTTATGGAATGTTTTGTACGGTTTCTCGTACTACGTTATTTTGGCTGATTGACTTGTGGAATGTTTTGGAAAACGCTAACTGGCTTTAAGAGGAACTCTAAAAAAGGAAATGGTTGTGTGACTGACCCAGCTTGTGTGACTAACTGAGCCTTGGATGTGGAACTCACTTGGGTATTGGTTTCTTCTACTTGGTTGCCCGTTAGACATTGGCTGCTTAGGGTTTACGCTTCTGCACTCTGTAGGACTGAGTGTTTTGGTATTGCTCTGGGTAGTTGGTGATCTAGCGGGATTTTTGGAAAAGGTCAATCTTGGAAATCTTTCTTTCGACGTGCGCGCGTCTTTAATGGTAACAGTAGGGGGCTGTATATCCCTCGCCCATAGGGGCATTGATATTTGACAGTAGGGGGCTGTATATCCCTCGCCCATAGGGGCATTGATATTTGACAGTAGGGGGCTGTATATCCCTCGCCCATAGGGGCATTGATATTTGACAGTAGGGGGCTGTATATCCCTCGCCCATAGGGGCATTGATATTTGACAGTGAGGGGCTGTATATCCCCTGTCCTTAGTGGACGTGATGAACAGTGAGGGGCTGTATATCCCCTGTCCTTAGTGGACGTGATGAACAGTGAGGGGCTGTATATCCCTTGTCCTTAGTGGACGTGATGAACAGTGAGGGGCTGTATATCCCCTGTCCTTAGTGGACGTGATGAACAGTGAGGGGCTGTATATCCCCTGTCCTAAAAGGACGTGATTGGCGGTGGGGGCCATTTCTCCCAGTTGAATTATTCCGCTCTCGAGTCTTGGTTCTTGGATCTACTTTATCATTCCTAGTCCTTTGTGGCTATCTGGGTTTTTCTACCCTAATGGGAATTGGTTCTAACATCAACAATGGATGCTTACTAACTATGTGGTGTGACTACTTAAGTGGATGACTTGTTTTTGAAGTTCTCTATCTCTATCTTTGTCTTGTTTTCTTTTCTCTTTAACTTGATTTTTTTGAAGTGCTCTATCTCTGTTTTACTTTTAAGAGTTGTTTTCATGTTACTGTTTATTTTGAAGAGTTATGTTTTATAAGTTTGTTTTTGGAGAATTGTACCAGTTCCATTCCAGGGAACTGACCCGCCCCTTCTGGGGTGGGCTGCTTGGTTTCATCTTGCAGGTACGAATTGATTTACAGGTGGCCACGAAGAGAATGAGCGTTTGGGATGGGACTAGGTTTTGTGGAGAGTGAATGTGTTAAATTTCTATTATGTTGTGTTAAGTTTTTCTCGAGTTCAGACCGTAGCTTTTGTGGATTGTAAGTTGTAAATTGGTGAGGTTTGGTGCCGGTGTTTGGAACCCGATGATCTGTACGCCTTTAGTATTTTATTTCCGCTGTAATTATGTTAAGTAGGGGCGTTACAGTTTTGTATCAAGTTTCTATTAGATAGTTAACAAAGGGACATTGTTCATTGTTAATTTCACAATAACTAAATTTATTGCTAACTTATTATATTGATAAGTTGTTGCTAATTGTAATCGGAGTTTCTTTCTTGATGAATTCATAAAGAAAAAGTAGTAGCTAAATTATTTTATTGATAATTTGTAACAAAGTTTTTGCTAAAAATATTATGTACAATTTTAGTTTTAAATAGTTTTTAAATTAAAGCTAATTGAAATCATAGCAACAAATATTTCTTGACAAATAACATTTATGGCTATTTTATATGTGTCATATCCAATTTCTCATAAGCAGTAATTTCTTGTGTTGTATATGTTTCTAGTAATGTCTAAGGGACTTCTAGTTCGACTTGTTGGTGTTATTGATATTGTTGAATGGGCGGGCTTTGTTTGGAAGCATATTCCTTGGATTCAACTGTTCAGCATGAATTCGTGTGTTCAGCACCCTTCGCGTACACTTTCATTTTCTTGGGTAGATATCTTTTTGCACGGAGGTGAGAAAAATATTCGTTCATGTAGGGAGCCTGTTTCTTTTTTGATTTACTTTACCTGTTGCACACTTCTAGCTAGTCTATAGCTCATTTTGAGGTAGATCGTTTAGTAAATTTGATTATGATCGTTTGTATGAACGGGGGATTGTTGCTGACCAAATGGTGTACTCAAGATTACAGATATTATCTCTCAACTTTACTTTAGGGTCAATGGGGAGTGTCGCATATGCAGTACACGACAATTCTTCTCATACAAAGCCATAGAAGGTATGTGTCTGGATCATAGCTACTTTAGCTTGTGTGTTGCACTATGCATTGCAAACACTCGTGCAAATTGTACGTGACAAGGCACCAGAGCCATAAAGTGCACAAGGGTCGTCACCAACCACCTGGTACACTCCACAACAATCTTTACCTGCTCTAGACACAAACGAGAAAAGAATTGAGCTGGTTTGAAAAAAGAAGGGTGGCGGAGGCAAATGAGTTGCTAAGGTTTGATATTATATTTTTTGTTTGTCTGTCATTTGGATTAACCCATCGATGCTAACTAAGTATTCTCCATGACAGAAGTTGTTAATTCTCTACTTTTGTTACATAATATTTAGCACTGCCACTTTACTTATACCAGTTACACAACACTGGTCGTATATCAGACGTTGTTAATTCTCTATTTTGATTGTAGTTATTTCTTGGCTTGTCGTTGTTTGCGAATGAAGAAATTTAGTTAAAGGAATGAGTTGAATTTTTGGAAAAAGGTATCAGTCAAATGTTATCAATCAATAACACGAATGTTACACCCCCTTTAGCAATCGTTCAAATGTTATCAATTAATAACACGAACATTAGTTGATACAAATTTTATAATCAAGAGTGTGTAGCTAAAATGTAATTTCATCTTGCCAACCAAATATTGTTGCATAGTTTTGTATCAAGTTTTTATTAGATAGTTAGCAAAGGGACATTGTTCATTGTTTATTTCACAATAACTAAATTTATTGCTAACCTATTATATTGATAAGTTGCTGCTAATTATAATGGGAATTTCATTATTGATGAATTCACAAAGAAAAGGTAGTAGCTAAATTATTTTATTGATAATTTGTAACAAAGTTTTTGCTACAAATATTATGTACACATTTGTAGTTATTAAATAGCAAATTCGAAATCATAGCAACAAAAATATTTCTTGACTAAAAACATTTATTGCTATTTTATATGTGTGAAATACCCCGTAATTAAAAACAGTGATTAATTAGGCTAATTATATTTTTAAAGGCTTAATTACACTAAAATAAATATGAGGGAACAAATCCCGAAGAAAACGGACCTTTAAAATGGGTCAAAAGCATAAACGAACCTTAAAGCACGTTTTTCGAGGAAACCGGGTAAACGTGACTTTAAGCGGGTCAAATAGACTCGTAACAATTTTGGTCAACTAAATAGTCACTAATAAATATTAGTGAAGCTTTAGAACCAATAAAATTAATTAAACGAGAAAATTCCGGAAAACGGGTACCGGTTAGTGAAAACTGTAACAACCGGTAAGTTGTGGGGTAGGAGTGCAAATAAACAAACTAAGTGTGTCCACTTTGCAAATAAAAATAAGAAGTGTGTGTGTGTGGGTGTGGGATCCGATTTCCCCTCTCACTCTCACTCTCTTTATTGTTTCCTTATTAACTAAAAGACAAAGGAAATAAGTAAAAAGAAGACCCACTCTCTCTCCTATTCTACCCCTCTCTCACGTAACCCCCTCCTTCTCCTTCTCTGTTTCCTTCTCCTCTCCTGCGACATTCATGGAGTTTTGAAGAAACTCACACAACTCCCTCCTTCTCTCCTCTTGTTAACCCATCAATCTTGCTCCAAAAACTACAAAATTAGTACCACTAGAATCCCCTTGCAAAGGAGAACATTTCCCTCATTTCAAAAATCCAAAAGCTCAACTTTCGTTTTTGAGGGTGTTCACCATTTGGAGATTTGAAGCCACCATTAGAAGCACCTTCACCTCCTTATCCTCTTGAGGTAAAAAGTAGTTCGAAAATCCATCGTTTCTAGCTCTCATTGGCATTTTAAGAATTTTCAGTTTTTGAACTCTTGGCCTTCCTTGTTCCAGCCGATTTTGGCTCTTTTGTTGGGCTAGAAATCTTGTTCTTTCACTAGTCAAGAACTCCATCTACTCATTGGAAGGTAACACTCTTTTCTAAACACTAAAACCTAAATTCTAGGGTTAAGTATAAAATGAATGCTAATGGTATTGTGTATGTATTATGGGCTGTAGCATTTTGTTGTGTGTGAAACCCATTGAAACCGAGAACAAAGAGAAAAAGGAGAAGAAAAGAAGAAGAGGAAAGGAAAGAAAGAAAAACTAACAAGACAAGGTAAATACCCTTACCTTGAGTTAGTTTGTATATTGTGTTGTAACAGTTTTTGGAGGATCAAAAACAAGTAATGTGTATGATAATGAGTAATGAGTATGTTGAAGTATAATGGGGAATGGTATTGAAACAGTTTTGAAGTTTTAAATGAAGTTTATAAACTTGGGAAAACCTTGGGTAGTATGTGTATGTATGCAGAATTTTATTTGTTGTAGTAGTGTTAGAATTGTGAGTATAATGTATTGTGTAACAGGTTGAGAGAATGAGTATGTGTGAGCTGAAATAGTGTGTGGAGAATGTTAAAATATAGGGGAGACTATGCCCAAATTTGTGTAGAAAGATGAGGACTTAGCTTGTGTAAAAAGAGGAAGTAGTTAGAGAGTTTTAATGGATTGCCTTAGTAGTTGTAACAGATTGGAAATGAGTTTGTAAGTGGAAGGAAACTAGAGTGTAAGATAATGCATTTTGGATGCTAGGAGTAACATTAGTTGAAGGAGTATTGAAGTGTAAGAGTTAAGGTAAAAAAAATCTGTAGCATAAGTGTGAGGAAACTAGTATAAGTGTTGAAAATGTAATGAGGAAAATGTGTAAGTAAATGTAAGGATTGAGTGATAAGTTTGGTTGATGAATTAAGGTGATTTAGAGTGTCTAAATAGTACTAAAACATGTTAGGATCCATGTAGGAAGAGTGGGGAAACAGTAGGTGAAATTGGGGAAAAAAATAAATCTGTAGCCATGTTCTGGAACCGTCCGACCCAGCGTCTGGATCGGACGTGGGTCGGACATGGCTTAAAGAACGAGAATCAAACCTTCTGGAACCGTCCGACCCAGAGCCATGAGTCGGACGTGGGTCGGACGGGCCTTGAAAACAACAGAAAAACTTTCTGGAATGGTCCGACCCAGGGCCGTGAGTCGGACGTGGGTCGGACGGGTAAAATTTTTCTCCTTTGAAGTTTCTGACTTCGTCCGACCCAGAGGTTGGGTCGGACGTGGGTCGGACATGACCTGGATGACAAAATCGAAACCTTCTGGAATGGTCCGACCCAGAGGGTATGGGTCGGACGGAACAGTGCTGGGTCGGACGGGAGTAATTTCAGAGGTCAAAAACCTACTGGAATGGTCCGACCCAGGGTTGGGTCGGACGGTGGGTCGGACGGCCCAAACACTTACAAAAAAAAAATGTTTTAATTATATGACTATAGCAATCATATATACATAAATATATGCCTATATACCCGTATGCATATATTGTAGTAATACACCATTGATGAAGTAATAATGGTAAGGAAGTAAGTAATTTTGTAAGAAAACAAGTTTATGAAGTAATAAAGGGAAGAATGGTTTTGTAACCAAGTAAGAAAGCAACGGAATAGTAAGTATGCATTGAAAATACCAATGAAGGAGTAAGTAGATCAATAATAGATCATTGATCATACTACTTCATGTATGTATAGGAATCAAATAGTTGATCTCCAAGGGAACTGGTAGGACGTGTTCGACGGTGAACGGTATGATTTCCTCATGCCCTGTATCCTAACTTGGTTACCCCGATTTGTGTGTTTATGTGATCACCAACAAGATAAATGCATGAATCGGATTTATATTGCACTTATATGTGTTTGAACTATATTGTTCTTGTTTGTTGCTCTTGAACTCATAGTTTGTATAATTCATGAAATGAATGGATGGAAATGGAGTGTATGTGTAAGTATGAGTACTTGTGTATGTATGTATGTATGGAAGTAAGTATGGACTTCTACTAATTCCTAACAACCTAACTCCTAACATGGGTAATGAGTAAAATGGAATGAGTAGAAGCCCGATATAGTTTCGGCCACGCGTGAGGATAAGGAACCACAAGAGGTTGGAACCGAATCCTGGCTATGATCTTTTCCTTGGACCAATTCCCTTTGTATGGGTAGCATCCTGGATTAGTGGGCCACCCTAAAGCCCGTGGTGGGAAGTAGTATTCCTGCCCGGAGGTCATACCGACTTAACTGGAAGTAAAGTATGTAAAAAGTATGTATTGTATTTGTATTGGTCTTGACTATTGTAAGTCATTGACCCGGAGTAAAAGTATTGAACACCCGATTAACCCGGTGTGTAATAAGGATAACAGGACCTTGTATGTATTGGAGAATTGTATCTCCGTGATGCGGTGAGTATGGTAAGTACAAATGAATGACTTGTATTGTATTCCTTGTATGCATTGTATGTATGTAGGCTTGGTAAATGAATGTATTGTATTGTATTGTATAAAGCATGTATGTATGTATGAATGAAATGAACCGCATGTACTCGACCAAATAGTTGGCGTACCCTCGCTAGTACGCGGGGTATGCGGTTATCATATGCAGCGTAAGCTGACCCCCTAGGGGGAATGTTTTTACTCCACAGGTACCCGCGAGGCGTGAAGGTAGAGTAAGGGCAGCATGTGATTCTTTTTGGAGTAGTTAGTAGGAATTGGAATAGTGTACCGAGTTGTACACGGCTAGAGCCTTTTGAGTAGCCGGTGTACCATGTGGTACACCCTTTTGGACATTGAACTCTTAATTGGATAGTAAGGAGAGGTTGTATAAACTCTTCATTTTTGGGAAGTAGTCATGGAATGTAAATTGCCTAACTTGGATACTCGGTAATCATTTGTAAGTAAGTATTTGGCATTGTAAAGTATGTAGTATGTATTTGGTTATTCTAATCGTCAGACCGATACAGTAAGTAGTAGTAGCCTTGTTGGCCTCGGATGGCTAACGGCGTTGTATCACCCGCCGGGAGTAAGTAAGTAAGTAAGTATTCCGCTGCGAGTAAGGTAATATGGGACGATTAAAGGATTATGAAGGGATTAGCGGTTGGGGTGTTACAAAAAGTGGTATCAGAGCGAAGTATCGCTCTGATGATTAGAATCTTAAGAGTAGTGATTACCGAGTTAGGATTTCAACCGTCTTAAGACGGATATTTAGAAACCTAACTAGGAACTACCGTTAGCAATAACGGAAACCACTGACGTCTGCAAAGACGATACCATTGTTTGAATGAAGACCATGAGGTCATAGTATCACAACATCTAATGTAATCCACACTTGTTCAGATGTCAGGACGGGGTCGAGGCCGACCTAGAGGAGAGACATCTGATGGACCGGGCGCGCAGACGATAGCCGAGATCATCGCCGCCACGGTAGCGCAGATGCTACCGCAAGTAATAACGGCTGTACAACAAACACAGCAAAACCAACAGCAGCACAACAGCAGCAACCCGACCCACCTCATCCCCGAGAAACAAATTGGGTAAAAGCTGTCGCCGACCTTCGACCTGCTTGTTTTAGAGGCGAGAGCGACCCCGCCAAGCTCGAGGCCTACCTCTCCGAGATGGAGACGGCCTTCGAGACACTTGAGACTCCCGCTGGAGTTCGAGTGAGGATAGCTGCGTACTACCTCAAGACGCGGCTATGGACTTATGGAAGCTCGTAAAGGCCGAGCACATAGCTGACCCTGCTTTCGGATGGGAAGCATTCACCTCTCTTCTCCAATCTAAGTACTACCCCGAGCATGTCAAGACCAAGAAAAGGCTTGAGCTCGATGCACTAAAAATGACTGAGAAGATGACGGTTGATGAATATTACCGCACCTTCACCTCTCTTCTCCGACTTCTACCCGACCTTGGGTATACCGGCCAAGTCTTGGTCGACCGCTTCTATGGCGGATTGAGCCATCGACTCCGGTATGGCATGGGCTTCACTCGGTTTACCTCCCTTCAGGTAAACAAGTTGAACCCTTAAAAAAAAGCCATGAGTAATGTGAATCAGTATTCCCGTATGTAAATGTAACCTAATGCCTAAGTAATTCAGGAGTGTTACCATGCTGCGTCTCGAGTTGAGATCACCTGCCAGCTGAGAGATGAGGAGCAAGCGCTGAAGCGCAAGGTGAGCGGCAAGGGTAACCCCTCCGATGAACAAAACTAAACCAAACCCTGGAAGAAAAGGAAGGGGAAGCACTCCCACCAGCAGAAAAATACATCCGGAGACGGCGGTGCCCATGCTGAGAAGGGCAAGGCAGCTGAGCCATTACAGATTGCCTACACCGCACCAGTGGCAGCTAAGCCACTGAGGTCTCAGCCCTACAGGGGTAAGAAACCAAACCGAATTAGTACACTTGTGATTTGTAAGTATATAGAGTATTGTAAGTATACCAAACCTTGCTAACTCGAAAGCTATAGGTTCTGGATTTGGCCAAGGAAAGAACCAATCCGATGGCCGCAGCTACATCTGCCGTAACTGCAACAAGGATCATCCCGGCACAGATTGCCAAGGAAGGGAGATCCGCTGCTTCACTTGCCAAAACCGGGCCACCGTGCCAATGCATGTCCGGAGAGTTCTAAGCCCAAGGGCAACTACCAGGGCTACAAGCAGCGTGAGGGCAAGGAGGTTGCATCTGGCGATGCTCATGCCCAGCATACCTCACAGGGGCAGGGATCCCGAGGTCCGCAGAAGGGCGCACCGCAGAGGCAGCCGGCCTTACACATCATAGACCGTGATGGGACCGGGACTAAGTCCGGCCCAGGTAATAACTGAACCTTTAATCCTTGAAGAGCATGACTAAGTATTAAAGTAATTGTA